>DWLR01000163.1:0-33561 GCA_018246295.1 Papilio alexanor hazarajatica | reverse complement strand
TATGCATACGAGACGATCGGGCACTCCGTACTCATATAGTTTGTATATGAGTCCGTTGTGCCAGACTTTATCGAACGTCTTCGCCACGTCGAGAAAGTGCTCCAGTGCTAAGGCCGCGTTGGCGTTTGGTAAGTATGTGCTCCGTGATGCGGTGCACTTGATTGGTGCATAAATGTTTGGCGCGAAAGCCGAATTGTTCGGGGATTGGTAGGCCTTTCGTATCCATAAAGTAACGTAGGCGGGCTAATATTAAGCGTTCATAAATCTTCCCAAACGTTTTAAGAAGACTTATGGGGGACTTAAGATTTCGAGACAAGGGATGTGGGCATTTGCGTGTAATCGAGTACAGATATTACGTGTGTTCTGAATTGTAAAAATCTAAGGTTTCAGTCTGCGGTTAGGACTCGAGTTTGCAATCAGCCTGTTTCTACTTGTCTAACCTAGTAGTCTAATATGTCTCAACAGGCTAGCTACAGTTGTGTTATACGAATTATTTTTGCGGTTAGAACTAATGACAACTCAGCAGCAACTAAGGAAGGATGGTCTTGAATTCGATCTTTTATCAGTTTGTACCAATGACTTTATGGTTTTCAGATTCTTATTGTATATAAAAAACCATTTACCATCACCAAAAATTACGTCATGGATGCAAATAGAATATTTTAAACAGTTTATAGTTTTGAATCTCACAGATCGGTTATAATATATATTTATATTGCTATGTAAAAAAGCGAACGCCTTACATTTAAAAACCTCCGTTACATTTAAAAATTAAAGAAAAATCTTATACGTGTCGTTTATTCCTGTATAAAGTATCATAAAGTACAACTGAGATTTGTAAGTCAACTTACTTCTTTATTAAAGTTAGTTTTTCGGGAATTTCTGTCTCTGGATTTCATTGCAGAGAAAGTAAATCAGTATTCATTGTTTTTACAGAAGTTGCGTCTTGAGACTCTCTCTAGAAACTGCTACAAACAATTTTTCTTGACTGACCGGTTAGCGCAGTGGTAAGATACTTGCCTCTCACGCCGCAGATTCGATTTGGCCCAGTTCAAATATTTGTGTGCATGAACATGTTTGTTAGTCTTGTGTCTGGGTGAAATTATCTATATATTTATGTATTTAAAAAAGAAAAAAATGAATAAATGTAGTAGATTAGTTATCAGATTTCCATAGTACAAGATCTACTTAGTTTGGGATCAGATGGCCGAGTGTGAATAATGTCCTAGAATATCTTTTCCAGTAGCAACATTTATGAAACATTGATTCAGGCACATTTTCATAAGTTACAACAATTTATTTACAATCACCATGGATATTTGAATAAAAAAAGGTCAGTAATCTAGGTAAAGATTTTATAGTTTGTAATGTGTAGATACAATTTTTTACTTAACTTACGCGCGCTTAAAGCGCGACTTAATACGATCGAATTACTTAGCTTAATGTACCTATTTGGAACAAGTCTTTCGCCTGCTTTATTGTTCATGGAAAACTTTTTCAAATTATCGTTCGCGAATAAAAGTTTCCACATTCATCCCAATTTTGAGCTTAAGATTTTAATGTAAAAGTTTCTTATTGAATCACGTGTCAAAACTGATAGAGATTGATAATGTAGTGTCCTAAAGAACAATGGTGAGCCTCCAGCGTGAGTAGTGGCGTTAGATTTTAGAAATACGTTTCACATTTTATATTAATCTTTATGTATTCATTTAAAATTATTAGAAACATGTTACTTTCGACAAAAACTACCGGATGAATTCAAGTCACCCATGATTTTTTTGCTGTTAACTGGTAATTTACAAGTGTATATTCTAATTCTATAGAAAATTCTTATATTTCTCCTAATTTATAGATGTAAAGTTATTACGGACATTTAGAAATTGTAAATAGATGGGAACAAAGATTAATAAACTAATTTTTTATTGTGTACGTTCAAATTACATTAACGGCTATTATTTACTCATTAATGTTTATTTTTGATAAGATTTCGTTCGAGGTTTCGTCTTCCGACTGCTAGAATATAGCAATTAATGCGATGTTTTCTGAATGAAATATATAGAATTAACGTATATATACTTAGCACTGTAATAAAATTTAACATTTTTATATTTATGATTGGTGTATTCTTTATTTTATTTTATTAATATATTTTCTAATTTAATAATCATTCATTTGTAATAATTTGTTTTGCCTAACTTAAATTCAAAGATTCACCATTTTAAAATACGCTTAAAAAGGAATATGAAACCGACAAGCTAGTAGGGAGCTAGAATATACAGAAACGTAATTACAAGAATTGAAGAAATGCCTTAATAAAAATTAAATTTATCCACGAATACCATCTACTGCTATTTGATTTCATACAGTGTACTTTAGTAGACAAGTGAGTCACAACAAACAATTTTAAACTGATTCCGGCAGTTGATTGCTCTTATTGTTCACCGTGTCAGAAATTCAAAATTGATCTACACTGCTTCATATAGAATAAACTGTTGCCTGCAGTATTTTGCAATAGAACTTTTTTTATCTGTAGATAGTTTTTTTTTTTTTTCTAATAAAAGATCGCAACTACAGACAGTTTTGTTGTTTCAGTACTTCTTGTGTCATCGAAGTTTAAGGGTTTTTGTGAACTGTTGAGCTCCTGTTAGATTTCTCCTATGTATATTATTTCCATTGTAAATAGAACCGATTTGTTTGTTTATAATTTCCTCAAAATTGCTGTCTGCACTCCTGGTTAAGAGATAATTTTCGCAATATCTACGATACGTGTAAAGCGAGACACAACGATTACGTTAAACTCAGGATTGAATTATGTTTTCAGATTACCTTAAACATATAAAATGTAAAACAATCGTAAACTATTATTTTATTTCCTCACGTTTGAATAGCTTATATGACAACCTTCGAACGTACATCAGTCCGGGGTCTTTAATCTGCCGTAGTTGCTTTCGAAGTTATTTTCGTATTCATCAATTAAATAAGAAAGTAAACGACGATATCGCCATTGCTATTCGTCCGATATAGGTTACTGGTCCGATATCAGTTAGTAAAATTTTTGAGTGATAAAACTTAGCTTAGTTACCTCATGCATACATGTTCCTTGATGAACTCGGACGACGGAAAACTTCCGCCTTCTTGAGGTGGTCGGCAATCATTATGGCAACTTGGACTCTTGATACCATAACACTCACGCCTATAACCTAGAGGGATAGAGGTAGAGATTTTGGATTTCCATTAGGCGCTAGTGTGGTGTGCCAGACACCTCTCTCGCTTCTTCTACATCTATACTTATACAAATATATGCTCGTCGGTTACGTTTGATACCGCGGCTGTAGACAGGAAAAGGGCGCCTTTTCCAAAAGGGATATTGATTTTGTATCCATTTTGTATGCACATCGTAGACAAGGAAGCGTATTTTTATTAAATTAGATATTATAGTTGTTATAACACTGCCTATGCATTTCATTGACTCAATTTGTCTTTCCAGATTCTTTGCCACGGAAAATTAGAGTATCGTATCGGATAACATGACGATGGCGGAGCGAACACTGGAATTTACAACTAACAAGTACACTACGAGCAGTGAGTGAAAACATTAGCTTAAAAATAATATTATTCTTAAGGCTTATAAATTTCTATAGGAATAATACCATATTATGCTTTTCACTTTTCAAAACTAGAAACTAAAACTATTGGAAATTCTCATAGTTCGCACATATTCATGCATAAATCTATTATATACCATTTGTTACACACACAAGATTTACTCTCGCCCGCAACTTTTATAGGTTACGGACTCTTACTGATTAATAGGGCATTGTTTTTACGATCATGTACATATTTATTCTAACCCCTATTGGCTTTTATCATTGTGGTCTTTTTCAGTTACCTTGCAAAATGTCCCTTACTAAAGGTTTACTAAGCTTTTCTTAGGTTTGTTAGGCTTTTATGCCGTCACTTCTGCAATTCCTAAACACTTCTAATTAGTATATTGTGATTGTTTGTTTTAAATGATCATAGTTATAGGATATGAAAATTTCAGTTGAAGGCGTACTTCGGTGAGGTAATATGGAGGGCGCGGACGGCGACGATCTATTTGAATGGGATGCGCTGTACCTGCGGCTGCCGGTGCAGAACTTAACCTGGAACACAACCGACTGGGTTCCTGCCAGCTGGAATACCACCGCACCGAATTCCACATGGTGGGACGCCGCCGCGCCCTTCGATACACCCGCCGCACTACTGCGCGCAGCAGTGAAGGCCGTTTTCCTCGGCCTATTGATTTTAGCAACTGTAATCGGTATGTGCATTTTTAACCTGCACTTGGTTCGCGGGTCCATCGTTCTAGTATCTTAGTACTCCTAGTCGTCTCGAAGTCTCGTAAAAATCGTGAGTCCGTCGTGTGCAGCGATCTCTTAAAATTCACTAGGGTACCATATCCTTTTTATAGAATAAATACAATTCCAAGCGAATAATTTTATGTCATTCTTCACAGGTAATGTATTCGTGATAGCAGCTATACTTCTGGAGAGGCACCTGCGGAGCGCGGCCAACCAACTGATCCTGTCTTTAGCAGTAGCAGATCTATTGGTGGCTTGTCTGGTGATGCCTTTGGGTGCGGTGTACGAGGTGGCGCAGCGCTGGACACTGGGCCCGGAGCTCTGCGACATGTGGACCTCGGGGGATGTGCTCTGCTGCACCGCGTCTATTTTACATCTAGTTGCAATTGCACTCGATAGGTAAGATTTTTTATGGAAGGGGCAAGAACTTTATCTGATGTAAGGTAACCTCTGCGACTTATAGACATCTGTAACCAGTAACTTTTTTGAAGAACTTAAAAATAGGAAAGAAAGACAGAGGAAAGAAGACTTAAAGAAGAAAAAGGAGATTTTAGAAAGGAAAAGAAATCATTTTTCGGCACCTCACTCAGAGTACCAAACGTATTAGTATAAAATACTTATAATAAATTAAACAAAATACACATAACACCTCCACATGCTACTAATGTTGCTTTCGGGTTTTTTTTACCTTAATAATAGCTTTTTAACGCTGCGGTATGAATAAATTTAAAATTCAATGGTCAAAGGACGTTGGCAGTCACCTCTACGTTTACATTATTCATACGAAGAGCGTAGTATCTCAGAATGTAGAGAAGTTGGCAAATTTAATATTTATTAATTTTTTTTATCATGAAAAGTGAAGATAGCAAATTGGATAAATGGCAACATGCAATCTAACGTCAAGATTACATTCTCAGTAAACTTGAACCAATTAACAAAATCTTTTTTTCATTTTTTCGTACTTCCAAACACCATAAAGTGGAGTATAACCCAAATTCTTTGAGGCTTTTTAAATTTATAAATTATCCCATTTAAATTATAAAATAAATGTAGGTTTATTTTTTCCTAATTCAATTGCATGCTTTTTTCTGTTCCATTACGCAATTGTATTTAAATTGTTCTGCTCTTTTATAGGTACTGGGCTGTGACAAATATTGATTATATCCACGCTCGAACCGTTCGTCGGGTGGGCTTGATGATTGCTTGCGTTTGGATCGCGAGCTTCCTCGTGTGCATCGCGCCGCTGCTAGGCTGGAAAGATCCCGACTGGAACCGGCGCGTCGCCGAAGACTTGCGCTGCGTCGTCAGCCAAGACGTAGGCTACCAAATATTCGCGACGGCTTCATCGTTCTACGTGCCAGTACTGGTTATATTAATTCTGTACTGGAGAATATATCAAACTGCCAGAAAAAGAATACGACGACGACGGGGCGCGACCGCTCGCGGCGGCGTCGGGCCCCCGCCTGTGCCCGCGGGAGGCGCTTTGGTGGCGGCCGGAGGCAGCGGCGGCATCGCAGCAGCGGTGGTTGCCGTCATAGGCCGACCTCTACCGACCATTTCGGAAACCACCACCACTGGATTTACGAATGTTTCATCAAACAATACGAGCCCAGAGAAACAATCCTGTGCCAACGGTCTGGAGGCGGATCCGCCTACGACCGGGTACGGCGCTGTAGCCGCCGCTTACTACCCAAGTTTGGTTCGACGTAAGCCGAAGGAGGCAGTAGATTCGAAAAGAGAACGTAAAGCGGCGAAGACATTAGCAATAATAACTGGTGCGTTTGTAGCATGTTGGCTCCCATTCTTCGTGCTAGCTATATTAGTTCCGACGTGCGATTGTGAAGTTAGTCCCGTGTTGACGTCATTGTCCTTGTGGTTAGGCTATTTTAATTCTACATTGAACCCGGTGATCTACACGGTGTTCAGTCCGGAGTTCCGGCACGCGTTCCAGCGGCTGTTGTGCGGGCGCCGCTCGCGCCGCCGCCGCCCGCTGCCCTAGCATGCCCCCCCCCCCTAGCATGTGCTCCCCCATTCCTCCCCGTCTCCTCCAGTTGACTGACCTCATGTAGCTCGATACACATTGTGTTACCTCGTTACGTTTTCAGAGATATATGTATTTACCCTTTATTTTTTGTACGTGAGTGATGTGAATACGATTACCTAGTCTAGATAATGAACCATAATTTTATTTAAACGTGTTTTATTTATCTTATTATTTGTATAATCTAAAGAGTATTTTTCAATATCATAAAGAGATGAAACCATAGAGTATGTTCGCCTATCAGAGCTTATGAGAGAAAACTACTTAGTCTGTAAACCGGAATGAAAATGAAATGATCGTAATGACAAACTTGTTGCCATTAACTAACTACAGTTGAAGGCAAAAACGCTCTTACATCATTTACTACTTTCTACATTAAAAGGAATAACATTTTTATGTGAACAAAAGCAAGCTAGCAAGTGATTCTCGTGATGTTAAATAAATTCGAAGTATACATACGTAGCAACTTTTTTGGGAATAAGAGAAAAAGGGTTAAGATAAACGAAGGGAGAAAGAGGTGGTAAGCGGAAAGGACTTGCGGAACTTTATTCAACATATAAAACACAGAACAACCTTCTTGCTAGGATTCCCCAAGAAATTCCCCACAGTGTGATTATTCCTCAGTCGGTGAATTCGTGAAATAGCTTAGATTATTAGACAAACTTGACGCAGGCTTTACTACGATTCGACTCACAGTAAGGCCTAGAAGTATGAGCTCTTTTGTTACTTACGGTGGAATTTTCCTTGTTCTTTACAGATAAAAAATATATGACGCGTGAACCAAAATTTCACTTAAATAATAATAAAAAAAGATCTTACTGCCACTACCTCGAACACTTCATATCATTGTTATCGGATCGTGAAATTAAAAAAAAAACGCTTAACAGGCGATGTACACTTAACAATATTTTTTTTAATACAATATGAATGTTGGTATTTAATTTTCCCTATCTCTACAATATAATGTACCGTGTCTCCTCTAGCATTGATCGTAAACTCTAAGGGTGTCATTTAAGAACGTAATGTTCATATCTTTTATGTGCTATTAGGTTTCCCATTCGTTCGTTATAGGTCTGGGAGCAGTAACATTTTAACAACGTTATTGAAAAGATAAGAAGGTCAGTAATTACATTTTTAGATGTGATATTAGGAATCGTAAAAGGGAAGATTGATTTTTAAATTTATTAATAGACTTTTTATGGTAGAGAGTGTCATTGGTGTGATGTTGATCGACCGCTCCCCATAAATATTTCCAACGAGAAGGATTGCAACTGTCATATGGATCACCTGTATGAAACTTTTAGAAGTTTTTTCTTTACTCCACCACCTCAGCCTATGACCGTCCCCTGCTGGACATAAGCCTTCCCCATTGATCGCATTGGAGGGAAAAGGAAATTTTCTTTACTACATGTGGATAAAAACCATAAATCAATATTAATCAACCCCGACAGCAATAAACACATGGCTTAAAGAAACATTGCCAACCCTTATCGTGGCAAGATCAGTGCATAAAGGGGAAAGGGAAGGCGTTTAAGTCACCGACACCTTGCTTATCAAATAAAACGCATTGGTAAAAAAATATTTTTTTTAATTTACGCCCGTTGGTGAGATCGCGTCACTTCCCTGACCGTACTGCCGCAGTTATGCAATACAAGCATGCATAACAACACCAAACTTTGCAGATTTTTGTTTTGAACTTATTCCCGTTTTGAACAATGCCAAGAATAGTTGAGACGATTGTCAAGGTCAATACGGCTTGGCTAAAAATAAAGCAACATTTCTGTTTCTCCGCTTTCACTTCGAATGCCTTCTTTTAATATTTTAGTTACACATTAACTTGGTTAATTTTTATTACATAATGTAGACCTGGTTATTAATAAGCTTCGTTTTTTCGGGTACAGATTTAATTTACACCGTAAACAAATGCTTCATATAAGAGCATGGCATGTAAAGGGATTGCGGATTATTAACTAGTACCGCATTTAAGAGAACAGCACAAACGTATGTATCTTTTGAAATAATTAAAATAAAAATTTAAATATCATAATAATTGGGGTTTAATAAAAAAAATCCATTTCATTTATTTGAATGATATCAACTTTCAAAATTTTATAGCAGTAAGTTAAAAATATCTTTTGATATGGTAACTTGTAATTTATTAGCAAGTAGCATATATTCAAATCGTTATCTATTCCTTAAAACAGGATTTTCTCAACTAGTCTAGAGAAGAAAATCTTTTTCTCTACCTTTCCTTCAGGACGCTTTCATTGAATTTGGTGCGATTGTTATCCAAACAATAATGTGGTGTATAATTTTATTCGTGGTCATATTAACTGTACTATTTGTACAGTTAATATGTTAATTAGTCATATTAACTGTACTATTTGTACAGTTAATATGACTACACTAAACGTTTTATCGGTTTTTTAGTCATATATGTCATATATTTGAACAAATCTAAATGGACGTTGTATGTTTTTATAGCCGATGGTGTTGTCATCCATTCGATATCTCAATACAGTTCAGTAATATCGAAAACAACACGTTAAAAAATAAAAATATGTATGGGTTAAACATGCATTCGATATATTCATATATGAGTTCTAACAAAATACGAAAACAATTAATACTAATTATTTTTAATTTAATGTGTGTTTACATATGCTCATATTATTGTTTTATTTTATATCCACAAAAAAATCCTGCTAATAAAAGCTTACATCGAGATGATAAAAAAGATTACAGATACAATGGCATATGCATAGCCTCCTTCAAAATTATTGTATGTATTAACAAATAAATAGAGAGAATCCTCATCAATGTATCTAATAAAATCTTTCCTATACCACCACGAAACCACGTCCAGTCAACATATTACAGTTGTGTTGTATATCATAAGGTAATAATCAACTCCATTTCCTATCCAAGTTCATTAATCTCACATTTTACACAAGAGTGAAACGCTCAATACATTCCATCTAAAGCTATTACGTTCCTTACACACCGTACGATGAATAGCTAGCATATCAAAGGTAAAAATGATTTATGTATGCATATTAGACTTCGCGTGGCTATGCCCCTAAGTTAGCTAATAGAAATTATTAACCTAATCAAACTGGCTTTAATGTAAAATTGTATTGATAATTAAAAATTCTAACACGAAATCAATAAGATTATACGATGGAAATATAGACGCTTTACATTAAAGTTGTATTTAATACATAATACATATTACAAAAAAGCCCCGCGTTGATCTGTCTGATTCCAATAAACTCAAAACCAACTGAATGAAATTTTCAATCGGGTTTTACCCAATTGATATAGTTTTAGGAAGTTTTTCTTACAATGCTTAAAATATGTTGGCGTTCATTCTCATCTGCGCGTGCGAAGCTGGGGCGGATTGCTAATAGTATTAAAAAAAACATCGGATTGCCTAGCGACAATTCACAAAGTGACAACTTATTTATGTTATTTCAATTTCTTTCAATCAATACATACTCATTGTTATATACAATCTATGCAGGCTAGAAAAGAAGGAAAGAAGCTTTTGTGAAGCAAAAGTTTTGAATTGCCACAACATAACTTTACCTTCTTAATAAACAGTTTTAGAACAAAACGCGGCTTTTCCTTTAGGTGATGCCGGTACACTTTCTTCTTTACTGATCATTTCTCATTTACGTAAACACGCTCGTCTCTTATGCAATATAACCCGTCTTCAATAATGTAAGAATAAAAAGTAGTAGTCCTAAACGTTATAATTACTTTTGAAACAAACAGTAAATTTACTCCTATTCAAATATAAATCGCAGTTCATGGCTCCACCAGGCGCTAGAAAATCCAATTTCAGTTTATAACAGTTGAAAACATCGTAAAATATTATTCGAATACAATTTGGAACTGAGTTTTTGTAACAATGAAAAGCTGTGATTGAGATATTAGCCTCCACAATACACAAGTGATTTTATACACAAAACACTTCTGCTGATTTTGAGGCTACTCGTTGACGCCGACTGGTTGTTTTATGGTATTGAATACAAATCCTTTAACAATTATATTAAAAATTTATAAAAAGAAAAGAAATGTATTATTAACTTATAAAGATCGTTAATAATGTCCAATCAATGGAAAGTTACATAATATATTTTTTTAATAACGAATAAACTGGCACTTGACCACAATCCCATCTGATATTATTAATGATGATATCGAAAGATAGATACTACGCACTAGTTTAGTAACAGCCTATTCATTCTTCTCTTGTGATAATTTTTGTTATATACGGGTTATTTACGTTGATTGCGTTTTAACTTTGGTGTCTTAAGTCGTCCGGAGCGATGCCACCGAAAATGACCTCATTGTGCTTCCGTTAAAACGCTTCGTTAAACTATCAACGTTCATATTACAAGAATTGGATAGAGAAAATTTTATTGTTTATTGATTACATTACAATTTCCGTAAAAACGTCTTTGTTACTTTTGAATAATATAATTTTCTTAAATTGAAAACGCAAGTAATCATCAATTTACTTTAAAAAATAAAAATATTAAAAGTACCAAAACTTAATAAATATTATAAACCGAACAGATCGATCAAAAAGACCAATGACTTCATGAAGAAAGCAGGAAATGGTTAGATACGGAATGCGGAGCACCGCATGGTGTAGAATGCCTTCAATGCCTCGAGGAATACGTGGCAGTGAGTTGACGTAAGCTAATGTTAATGATAAAAAACAAACATACATATTTACTTACAGATATGTAAAGATATAAATAAATATTAATGTTATCTATATATACATACATAACTCAACAGAAAAGTAGACATATCAGAGTTTTGGCAAACTATTCCTATCTTAGACATGTTTATTACAAATCTATTATGTACAACAAAGTTTTTATAAAAGATAGAGAAGAAAACAAATAAATAAAACAGTAAAACTATTTTATTACCCAGACATTAGACCTGCGTCACTCAAAGGAAATGTTTTAGATTGCTTGACACTTTCTCATTAGTTAAAAGCAAGCTTCTTCTTTCATTTAAAATGTAACTTTAGGTTTGCTCTTGTTTTACGACAAACCTTCAATTGAGAGTGAATATTGAAATGTAGATTTAAATTTATTGTTATAACCGACATAAACAACAAAATAGTTGACATTGTATTCCATTTATTGTTTTGAAAATGAAATCAAAGCCATTAAAGAATGTATGGAGATACGAATTCTCATTTATACATTCGTAACACAATTATGACACTTGTAGAGTTTCACTCGCCCATAAATACGTACGTTTATTTGAAATAGACAAAAGCTATACAAGCGTATAAAGACACATTAGGTCCGTTACAAATTTTTGGAGATTAAATATTATCATAACCAAAGTTGACAAATTCAGGACATTCAAGTGTTAGCTAACTTTGGTAAACTTTTGTGAATATATTCATGATGTCGAAACGTTATTTTAAGTTGTAAGGCATGAAAATCTTATCGACTTTCATTGTGCGTTTCGAAAATAACCAAGAAATAATCAAGCTGTAGGTTATCAAAATATCACTGTTCAGTGGGCAGAAATTGCAAGGATTCGTTTTTCCGACCGTATTTAAAACGATGTATTTTCGCTCAATGCTCGGAGAGAAATACACCAGAGCGCGTCAAAAAACAATTTCCGATCGTCCTTAATTGTTGGGAGCATAATTAAGGCCGAAATTAACAGATTTCCTAAAATATCACGTTATGCCGCATGCGACGACATTCGATTTTATAGAATATTTATAATGTCACGAGTGTGGCAGCATTCGCTTGCTAAGGATTAAATTACCAAAAAAAGATTAGCCTATAAATAGTAACTATAATAGTAACTATTGTAATAAGTTTAATTACTATGTCTACGCGGCTTTTGAAAAATGTACACAGTATTTATTATCTTTTAACTTTCTACTTTTATCTAGATAAACAAAGTTTAATTAATATTTCACTTTCAAGTGTTTGTTTGTGATTACACTACGCATGTGTTTTTATTAACGTCGGATATTTCGCGCTCAACAGCGCACTTAGATGAATGCTGTCTACACTAGTGTGAAGTTTTAAGTGTGAGACTCTTTAATAACTGTTCGAAACTGAATGGAGTTATTAATAAATATTATATTCATTGGATAACAATAAAAACACAGCTTATGTTACTTCTGAATAATCAATTTTTCAAAGGTTTCTAACTATATCAAAGTTATTAAAATCGATTCAGTAGTTAGTGATGACAGTAACCTATTACATACACGCAAATACTTTCTTTTTATATCATTAAAATAGATACATAAAGACAACTCTTTGTTTTTATATGTACACTAAAGTTTTCTTAAAGTGATGAAAGAAACTGTGTACCTCAGATTTGTTGTCTACGTACATAATGTAACATGGCAGGTCCTACGTCGTAGAGTTGAATTGTAGCTTTGGACATCTTGTAGCAAGAATAAGCCTTTTGAAAATGGTTTATGGCAGAGCGTGTGTAAATAACATACTGCTAATGTTTCGCATGGTGAAATTATGTAAAATCAAAAAATATTACGGTTTTCCCCTAAATATTGTAATCTATGATTTTGTTACCTCACTTGATACGAGCGCCGTAAGTTTTATGGTTTCACAGCAATGATCAGAATACATTGATTTTTTCCGAAAGCGTTATGCGGAGGCCCATTTTTTCAATTTCTTGTTTCATCTTTTCTCATCTACTAGACACCTTATTTCTACACTTCTTACTCTATTTCATTTAAGTGCTAACAACAATTAAACTATTGATAATTAAATTTCTATATATCGTCATAGTGTATCAGGGGATTTAATACGATTATGTATCAGAATGCTGTACTCGTTATTTGCTTTCCCCTAATCTAGTCACTGAAATTAGCATAAAGTTACGCGCAGGAGACATTAGGCAAATAAAAAGAAATGAATTATTCAAAACATACTACCTTTATCCTATTAGAGAAAAAATAATCACTGACACAAGCAACATGTTAAATTGTTGAAAAATCAAGACGATATGGATAACGAATATAAAAAGGATTATGAAATGAAATGGAACTATGAAATTATCGTTTGAAGTCACTGGCCAACCGATTTTAAGGTCAACGACCATAGTGTCACATATTTATCATATAAAATTCATCTATACTAATTTAATAAGCTCGCTAATCTTAGGTACCTACTACCAATAACTAATTTTGTATTAGACTGCCCAATTACCCAAGAGATTATAAGCTATTTAATATTACGCTTTGACCCTTAGGAGCTGGCAATGAAGGAAATACACAAACTGTCAATATATATAACGAATTCAATTTCAAAGGAAATGGAATAAATAACTGATATCAAGGCACTTTTGAATGCAAATTTACTTATATCGAGATGGCGCGGTGGCACACAATGGAAAATAGCTCTATATTTAGTTGTTTGAGCTAGCTTTTTATTGATAATCGAGTATCATATTACTGTTATAGATTTATAAATAGGTGATGATAATTTTGATGTTCATTTTAATACTTATTACGTCACTAATAGAATTCACTTACAACCTAATGAGTCAATTGACCTATAGAGACTCTTCAATCCCCTATCGTTATATCCTGCTATTTCCATTATTATCGGATCATTCACCTGGGATCGATCGTCCTGTATTAATTTCACCACGAAGCTGTTGGTAGGCTTTTATTCCCTAACGGCTGACTTACCTTCTAACGGTATGGCTTGCCATTTCAGCATGATTTGAATTATTCGATTCGTAAAAGATTGTTTCGCCCTTACTCTCTCAATGTCATTCCACATTAGATATAAATAAATGAAATCAAGCGATATATAAACTTACAAAAACAATATCTAGGATATTTTAATTAGCAAAATTTTGTGGTAAATAATTAGAAACGATATAATAAATGAATATTTTTTTTTAATTCTCGTAGTTATTTTTGGAAGAATTCTATTCGCAATGAGAGTATGAATAAATAAAATGTTTTAAAAGAACAGAAATTAAGTTATTCTTACTTCTTTACGGAAAAAATCTAGTGTGTTTACAAATTTTAAACTGATTTTTCGATATGTACGCAATTGATTTTTTTATCTTTCATTGAAAATTGTATCACATTGGTAATGTAAGGGATATGTTTGTTATTATTGTACTTGACAGTAAAAGTAAATAAAAAAAGGAAAATAAGAATACAAATGATACTGACTTATTTATTTTCTCCAACAATTGCCTGTGAACCTATACGTGTCATATCAACCTTATCTTTGCCTCTGTCAAGTAAATTAGAGCATATCGATACTTACATATTTGTTTTACCACATCTGCTTGAACAGGAGCTAGGCCTGGCATTATTGTATTAAATGCTAAATGAATAGAAATTAATCAACTGTAATCATGCTTGCTCTTAAGAATGTTATACCTATTTAGTCGTGTTAATCGCCATGCGTAAGTATATATAGTACTGTTGAAGTGCGTCTGTTTACTGGAAAATTAAAAAATCAGCAATGTGTCTTGATTAAAAATACGTAGTCCGATCGCCTGGTACTGAGATAAATAAGCTCTAATAAACTAGTAGTTAATTTAAACGAATCAAAAATTCCAACTGACTGTACCCCTGTGACACGAAGAATACTAATCGAATGACTCATTCTCCAAAATTGCTCCAGCCGTTTACACGTCACAACGGAACGAATATACATACATACATATATATATATATATATATGTGAAAAACATTACCTTCCGTGACCCATTGTTTATTAGTCAGTCCGTTTGTATTAGTCAGTCGTGCAAAAACTACATATTTAAGAAATATCTAAAATTAAAAATTGTTTATATTATTATCGTTAGCTGCTTATTATTAATATTGGCAGACTATTTTAAGATCCGCTTTTTGTATTTATTAAATTACTAGGTGTTGCCCGCGGCTTCGCACGCGTTCGTTACTTATTTTCCTACCTGAAAGTTTTTGTAATTTTATTCCGCGTCATCTCTTATTAACATTTATAAGACATGATTTTTTTTATCTTCCGTAATACATTTTTTTTTTGTTATAAAAATTATCCTTCCCAATACCTTAGATAATACGTGGACAATGTTTCATGATGATCGGTTTATGACGTGAATTATGACGTGAAACCGTAACAAACTTACATTCACGTTTAAAATATTAGTAAGGATGTAGGATTTTTTGTGGTAACTTTATATTTAATGTATGTGAATTTACCTACCTCTTTTTCATATTTCTTTTATCCTATTGAATACTGTTACATTGATATTGTTAGGGATTTATAAGTATTATTTTATCTGTGAAGTTACATTTAAATTGCGTACATGCGTGTCGCATTCTTTATTTTATTTTTCTTTTCTACGTATATTTTTGTATCGTGCTGTGGATCTATGTGAAAAATAAATCTATTATTATAGTAGCAAGGCCCAACTAATATTTTTACATTATACAGCGATGGATTACATCTACAAATTACTGGGATGTGAAGCCGAATACTTATGCGAGATTGACACAAGCGCTCTCTCAAAGCACTCATAACTTTGTGTTTGAGATATTTTGATAGTGCGGTACTGTGACGAGTAAGCACTTCCACCTAACATTACTATTTTTTGATCCAGCAATGATTGCATAACCATATTTAGCGACATTAAAGGAAACTTTTGTAAATCATATACTTTATTTTGTTTTACGAATATAGCAAACGCTCTATTATGGAGCAAATAACATAATGACTAACATAATGTATATTCGTTACGTTGTAACCTACTGTAGTCAAAAAGATTTAACCGGAGCGTCATAAGGATGGAGTAAGTTGGAATTATTGTTTTTTTTTTAATTAACTTTTGCTTGTTATACTTCTATTCTTATTACACTCATAGCTACATAGCTAACTGCTACAATGCAAGTTCCTTAATTTCTCTAGGAAATTAAAGTTTAAAAGATGCATTAGTGTAATGCGAAATGGAAAATTACTATTTTCACGAGTCGTGTTCGTTTAAAAGCTGAGATTTTTTGTTTTAAAAACAATTGATATTGCACAAATTTTTTCTACATAAATACATTCTTAGTTAACAAGAGGAGGGAAAGTTCACGACAGTGTTTAATGTTCCTCATTTACGCTACAAGAGCGGAGAGAGAAAACAATTGAAGCTTCTCGTATAATTTGTTAGTCGAACTAATGTTTCAACCAACATTAAGTTAAAGAATTATAACCGTTGAAATAATAACATGTCATAGAAATTTGTAAATTGTTATTACATTAAACACATCATTATCGACTTCAATGCTCACAATACGGGCTGCGAAATATAAGGGCGTAATTTCTTAATACATTTTTAGTTTAGTTAATGAATGGAATGGTTAGCATTAAGGTTATTTTTTCGTTAAAATATTGGAAAATGTGAATTATTTTTTTAGGGTTTAAGACAATGATTGGTACGATATGTGCTTTTGAATAATTTTCTTATGTGAAAAAAATTATAATTCTTGTTAACAATACAAGCGTTTTGATCATGACAGTTCCTAAAGCATCCAGTTAGATTAAGGTTATTCAGTTGTACTACCCGCAAATGTATTTACGAGAAAATAGAGATACTGTCCTATTTTTACTATTATTTGATTGTTGATATAAAAACTAAGATGGACTGGCCTTGCTTGCCGTATCTATTCTTCAAGAACTAAGAGCAAAAAACTTTGTCTACTTATCATACTTGTTGGGCCAAGTAAAGTTTTATGAGACCAAGACTTCACAAAATACTTTCGTTTTAGTATATTTATTTTAATTCTATGATAGAACTTTAAAAGAATCTAATGACTTCTATTCCCATATATATATATGGCAATAAATTTTTCTACGATAAAAAATGAGGTTCTGTTTTATAAAACTATTCAGCCTTTACCAGTCCATGCTGGAAATAGACCTTCCGCAATGCCTTCCACAATCGTTGTCTTTTTTTTATACAAGAAGGTGGCAAACGAGCAAGCAGTCTCCTAAGTGACCCCTACCCATACACATCCTGAGACATCTACCCAACAAGCATTTCAGCTTACCTTTAGAAATAGGAACGGTGACCGTACCAAAGAAACAATGAAATAATACTTTTAAAAAATGATATGCTTCATTAGGTTTATAAGAATTGGTTCTTTTTTTTTTGAAGCAAGAACTTAATGATACTGCTTGTTACGTGAAACACTAATTAGGATGAATTACGTCCTAGACTTAACGCCATTTGAATTTTCCAAAATCTATACGAATTCCTCTGATGATAGCGCTTATACGTAATTTCATCAGAAAAAAGTATGCAATTCTTGTAAGTTATCGCCTTGTTTATTGCCTTTGAATTTTTAATATCTCTTTGTTATAACATATTGTTTTATAATTATCTATTTAATTCTGCAAGTCATTTCATAAGTACTTTGATATACCAACGTTGGTATATCAAACTGAACTTTTAATATTTAAGATAGTAGTTGATGTAGTTACGGTACATTTAGGTTAGCCGCGAAGCGTGAGTCGGACGTTAAATCGTTCGGATTCGATTCGACCGCAAAGTGCGCAGTATACATTTTTATTGTAATTTTTTCGCCGCTGTCAAACATAAAATATAAAGCAAGAATTATTTGCCTAGGATTGATACGTTAATGCTTGGACGATTCCTTACATAATAATAAAGATTTTTGAAATGTGAAGACTCTCATGTAAATATATAGAATTTAATAATATAAAGTTTAAACCTATATCTATTAATCTGTAGTTGTATCGATATATATTTTGTATGGATATTTGTTTAAGTTTTTGAACAAAAATTTTGACAATCTACTAATAATCGTGTATATTGTTGAATGAAATTTATAAACCTCCTGACACTTCATCAACATTCTACAATTTTCGAAAACCACACATTCTATATTCATGAAAACAAACATTTCATTACAGTCTACACACTTGGAATACTTTCTATACATATTAGAAGTTCAAAACGAAGCCGATTTTTGAAGTGTCAATGTGTTAACTAACCTAACCCAACCCCAGCTTTGGGCAAATGAAATATTTATTGAAAGTAACACCAACAACTTTTTAAAATAATATTTATTAGTAAAACAAATTAAGTGGTGTTTATAAATTGGTGAAAAATTTAAACTGAAATTTAAAAAAAATGCTCGTAGTATACAAACATTTACATACCTGTTAACAAACAACAACAAAAAGCAAACAACATTAGATGTCCTTCTTTTGCATTATTTTTCTATTTATGGAAATACAAGATATTAATAAGAAAATAGAAACATATTAATTCCTCTTCTTATGTTTTTAAAAGGTCATGATCAGCAATTTCGGCCGTGGATTAAGTATCCTAAGTATGTAACATCATTAGTTTCGCACTATTATTGTAACTTTGAATGTGTAAAACAAAAGTAAAGTAACAGAACTTAATCTCAACAATTACCTACTTCTTAATACTCGTATTTTGTCACATTAAGAATGACTAAGCTGGGTGACTCCCTAGGGTGCCCAGTTTTGTCTCGGGTATTACGTAGCATTAATATTGCTTTGTCTATTATTGCATATAAAAACGTTCGGTTTTAAATTAATAAAGGATGAGGGTATGATGTGGAATCGAGGTTAAATGTTGCTTAAAGGACATAAACTCAGGAGCGAAAATGCTCTAGGAAATCAATGTCATCAATTCAATCCAACAGATTGCAAGTTGTTCGTAAAAATGCTATGTACATTTCATTATTTTAAGTGATTTTTTTTGTTGAATCCAAATCTTACTTCAAATTTAAACATCATTCTTAGGGAAAAAAAAAATTAAAGTTTCAAAATGAGAGAAAAAATTCAATAATCTGGCATTAGCCAGATTATTGAATTTTCTCTCTCATTTTTTTTTTTTCATTTTTTTCACTGGTATTGACAGTGCATACGCAGTCTAAACAACAAGATAAAGGCTCCAAAAAGCGGCGCTACCAAACTCATAAACTTTGAAATTAAACGTCAATTTTTCATTTCCCCAAGCGACATGATGGATGACGCCTACTGCTTCGATTCGATTTTCCTATGTTTCAACAATTGCGAGGGCTTCTTACCAACTTATTTCAGGGCTTTTTAATAACGAGGACGAATAATGTGATATAATGATTATTTTTTCTTCCCTAATTCAAAGACTAAATTGAAACCGGACATGACGTATGTATATGAAATTTATGAAACATGACTGACAGTTCAATTATGTTCTCACTATTGTTAACCTACACGAAGTGACCTTTATTGGCTCTGAAGCCCAAACTTTGACATGATAACAGATGATAAAAGGTTGTATTACTCAGATTCCCAACAGATTGTAGTAATCGTTAGGTTATTTATAAGGATATAATATTTTAACTTTTTAACGAAAATAAAACTGACTTCAAATTTAAATTATTTTAATTATTTATCATTAATATAATGATACATCTCATTGCAAATCCATGAAATCCATTCAGGACTTGTCAAAGTCTACCGATATGCCAATTTTCGGTATACCTTCGGAACTCTATGTTCAGTGACATTCAAAATTAAATGGGAGCAACTTACATACTTACATATAAAGTACGAGCAAATTAAGAACCGCATCTTTTTTTGAAGTCGGTAAAAAACGCGTGTCATTTGCCCTTGGAACCGTGGAATTTTTCAACACAGAACGATATTCATTTTTGAGGTCCAAGTAAGATAGAGATAACAATATTTATATATTGTTCGCGCCTAATATAACTATCCAGCAAAAATGTCAGCAACGGGGCGCGCGGCGTGCGGGGAAAGGACATCACCTGCAACCGCCGGGCACCTCACTCACTCCCTAAAGATGGGATACACTAGGTAA
Source organism: Papilio alexanor hazarajatica (assembly GCA_018246295.1). Lineage (NCBI taxonomy): Eukaryota > Metazoa > Arthropoda > Insecta > Lepidoptera > Papilionidae > Papilio > Papilio alexanor. The sequence continues at coordinate 13,299 of DWLR01000163.1, read as the reverse complement.
ATCGCGTACTTAGTATTTCGAGTATGAGTATTTGTAAATACGCGTTCCGAATACTAGTTCCCACAAGTACTTAGGAGTATCGATTTAATTTGCGGTGGACGACTAAAAAAAAGACAAAATTTTTTATGTCAATATGTCAATCATTTTAAAAGATACACTTAATAATTCAAGTATATAGGACTACTTATGAAATTCAAACATTATCCGCATTCAATTTTCAATTATTTTAGACGACCACTATTTTTTTTTTATTATTGTACATATAATTTGTAAACGCATGTACCATGTATATTATAAATAGTTGCAAACAATATAATATCAGTCGCAATCAAACGAAACGCAAAACCTGTATTAAATTCAAAACCTTGATACACACAAAAATACGAAACATTGTCTTATCTTTTAAAGTTTACGGTCGATTTTAGGTCGAGCATCTATGCACTCACCACGCGGTTGTTGAATCACGCTCTCACTTATTATTATTAAACGTCAAAATATTTTTTTTAAATGGCCGATCGTAATTCTTAAGCCGATTTTTGTTCGGTGCTGGCATCCATATGCACATAAATATGTCAGTCTCACTCACCGCTTGCTCGACTACGAGAATTTGAATATGAGAATATGATTCGATCGAATCGATCTTAATGTCCAACAAATAAAGTCGGTTTTAGATACACATACTTGTCCGTCGAAAGCGTAAAAAAACAAATTCCACAAAGCCACAAACAAAAAAAAACATTTTCTTAGTGGACGATCTTAATTTCTAACCGTAATAAAATAAGGAAAAAGTTATGTTTGACAAATTACATACATTAATACAAATTTTACAAAAGCAAAAAGAAATACATTTTTTTTAAATGGACGGGTAAATTTAAATTTGTAAACGTAATATAGGAATAAAGTCAGTTTTCGATTCGCACTCTTCTTCATAAAACTACTCTTATCGCATACAACGAGTCTTCGAATATGAAAACGCAACGCGTAATACTTCTTCTTAGAGTATTAAATACTTATAAGCCCGAAATACTTTAAGAGTACAAAATACGTATAACGTATGAAATACTTCTAAAGTATTATATACTTCTAAATACTCGTTCGTTTGGTGAGTATTTCCGTCTTACGCATACAACGGATCTTTTGCAATATGAAATTCCAATATTACATATTTCTACCATATAATATTCTTCTGTGTTATTACATATTTACAAACTGCAAAACACTTCTATAATACAAAATAGTTCTACAGTACAAAATATTTTCAGAATAGAAAATATTTCACGAGTACGAAATGATTATGAAAAATTAAATACTTCTAAATACTCGTTCCTTTGGTCCCATGACTTTTTTTTTAAAAGGAATAAACTAGCACTTGACCACAGTCCCGCCTGACGTAAAGCGATGATGTGGTCGAAAGATGGTACGCGCTAATTTAAATATAGCCTATTCACCCTTCTCTTGAAGGTACCCCATATGATACTCAATACTTAGAAGTATTGAGTGAAACCTAGTATTGAAACCTGTTCCAGTATATACGTCCCACCTCTATCACTCACTCGCCCGCTCTCGCCCTCAAGATGGGCCCACGTTGGCATCTACTACAGTTTTGCACAGTCTTGTTCAATTTTCAACCATTGTTATAAGTTGCAAATAAAACATTGCAATTTACAAGTCTTTTTACTTAACATATATATATACATATATGTGATGGGTCTAGTGAAGTGCTTGAGGTGTGGCCATATTTATATAAAGATATGTTATAAAAATCCAAAAAAACATTAGTACAAGTTGGCGTAACGTCCTATCACAACATATGAAAAAAGAAGTAACGACTTTTCTCATGCTTAAATCTATGAAAGATAATCTAGTACAAGATACAAGTTATGAGTTTCGCAGACCGTCACGCTCAGCATATTTTCTGCCGACAATACCCCTGTATCGTGCGTACACAAAATAAATTGCTTAATCTTATTTTACGGCAGTCCTTGTCCCACAAATAAAATAACATGTTACGCGATACAAGCAAAACATTACTCGGATTCAAAGTTGACCTACTTCGCAGAATCTCCCCGATTACAGGTTGTCGTTTTTCATATGTATTGTGGTGAAATGGAGCCGGTAATGATAATTTATATTTTATCAAACGTTTCATCCATTAAAGTCACGATCTTGAAGTTAAATAGTGTAATATATATATATATATATATTAGGTCTACCGGAAAGTTTTGTCCGTTCAAAACATCAGAGATTGCGAAAAGGCGTGACTCAGCTGAACAAACCATACACAACTAGGGTTTGTGTGGAAGTATTGGAGATGGGTTTCACGTGAGCTAAGTGAGAGGAATTTAAATGACAGTCATCGTATGCACATCTCTGCTTGCACGCAACAAAAGCGAACCCTTCTTGGACCGGATGATAACTGGAAATGAAAAATGGATTACATATGAAAACGTCATTAGGAAAAGGGCATATTGTGAATCCAGAAAACCTGCCCCCTCCACCCCTAAACCGAACCGTTGTGTATATGGTGGAACATTCGAGGCCCAATGCATTTTGAGCTGTTGAAACCAAACGAAGGGCTAAATTCGGAAAGGTACTGTCAGCAACTGCATAAATTAAAAACAGCACTCCAAGAAAAGCGATATTCAATAGGAAGAACATCATACTGCTTCATGACAATGCCAGGCGACATGCTGCTTTGGGGTCTCGTCAGAAAGTCGCAGAGCTAGGCTGGAAAATACTATCACATCCACCATACTCCCCGGACCTAGCACCATCTGATCATCACTTGTTTTTGTCCTTGCAAAAAATTTTTCAGGGCAAAAAGTTTAAGAACGAAGAAGATATCAGACAAACACTGGTTCTTAAGATCCTTTAAATACCGAACGAAAATCGGATTAGGAATTAAGATCGGCCATTTCAAAAAAGTATTTATCCTAACGTTTAATAATAATATAATATACATTATTATTACACATTAATATATAAAAATAATAAGCAAGCGTATGATTCAAAAAAACGCGTGGCGAGTGTACTAACAACAGGTCGACATAAAATCGACCGTTAATTTTACTGAATAAGAAAGTGTTTTGGTTTTTATGTAAGTTTCATATTTTTGAATTTATTTGCTAATGTTATTCGTTTGACTGTGATAAAATCAGTATACGCCTAAATACTCATTGGAGCTAGCTTTTGGAATTCGTATTTACAATTACGAGTACTTGTAAATACTCAGTACGCAAATTTTCTAGTTTATCCCACCTCTAATATACATGAAAGTTGTTAACATTAAACAAAATATGTCACTGATATATCAATGACAGCAATCATAACTTACTTAAAATATTTTCAACTAGGACACAGGTAAAATGTCATATTTTTAAATGTTTTACGTATTTCCATATGATATATAACAGTAGATTTGTTAGATACGATAGCGACAGTTTGGATCAGTATTCCTTTATAAAAAAAATCTATTTTTCATAAGATCACAAACTTTATTTATATAAAATACAGAATGTACAGATTTTATATGTAACGTTTTTCTAAATCAATAAGAAAAGATTCTACCTATCTCGATCATTCCGCCCATTTTAAATTAATGTTTATGATTTAAAAAAATGTTTGTTACAATTTTTTTAATCATTTTTAATGAAATGTTCATAAACAAATTTCGAACTTTTACATTTTACCTTGAAATATGTATATATACATTCTATTCTACCTTCGACATTCAAATGTCATTCATTACTTTTATGCAAATCGCATTTTGTGTACGATTTCTTTTCCTTGACCGTAATGAGGTTACAGTTTAAGGTCGCACTATTTTGTGCAATCTGACGGCACTATATAATGACTTTCCTTTGGCATAGAACATAGAGGTTTCCCACGGCACGAAGTTTCGAATTAATGACAAAGTCATTGTAGTCACATATTAAATGCTTCTTAGTTTCGTCTGATAAGTGAAGTGCTGATGACCTAATTCCCTTTTCCTCCCCATGACTTCTCGTTTTTTACTATAAAATCAGCAAAACATCTTATTGTTATGGATGTTTCGCGGCTATCACTTAACACATCAAGTACCGCTCACGAGTTTTCTCGTGTTTCGCGTTCCGTCTGTTGCGGATGGATCACGAAATAAGCCGAGTTTCTACAGGCTGCCTTTAGATGCCACCTACTTTGATACATTGTATCTACTTTGTGTATTTAAGTATTTACATTAATAGACAATGTATTAAACTTGATGATTAAATCCTTGGTCTTCCAAGAATTAAAAGACCACTGATGTTCGTCATCCACACCGAAGGAAACGATTCCATTGGTAGTACAAAAATTGCTTCATAAATAACAAAGTTGATGATGATGATTTTAGAACGTACAAAGTTTGCTCAAAAACGTGCGGTCCCAGGCGTATGTCTTACAGATTCTTTGCGGTCCTTAATGTGTTAAAATCACAAGAATCGCTTTTCAAGAAAAAAAAGATTTCGATATTAGTTACTACACAAAACAAAAAATTTATTACGCGTGATTGATTATAAGTTGTGATTTGATAGCCTATTCAATTGTTTTACTTAGTTAAATGTATTGATATAGATTTCATTTACACGTTAAAAGTAATGCGAATGTACAACTCGTTTATAATGGTGGTACAACAAGGCAATATAGTGTTTCATTAAAATGATTTATAGGAGCTTAAGAAAGAAAATGAAACGGTAAAACTTTATATCGTATTGTTACAAGCGGGAATGGTAATAAATTTCAACAAAGTTTTCTTTACCTTGTAGTTTAAAACGTATAATTTATATTTTGTACTAAAATTGTACTGTTATTCGAAGAATAATGGAATAATAACTAATAGGGAAAAGACAAATCTGTATTTATTCATAAGGATGTTATGGTAGACCTGACCGACTGACCGGTTGGCGCAGTGGCACGACACTTGTCTCTCGCGCCGCAGGTCGTGGGTTCGATTGCCACACAAAACAAACATTTGTGTGTATGAACATGTCTGTTTGTCTTGAGTCTGGAATTAAAAAGACCACCGGAGGACGGGCAGCAGCGTCTTTTTCTTAGTACGGTGGAACATACTGCGATCGCCAACCCGCCTGCCAAGCGTGGCGATTATGGCACATTTCCCCTCAATGATGCGACCAATTGGGGAGGCCTATGTCCAGCAGTGGACGATCATAGGCTGAGTACTCGTATGTCTATATTGTGATCCTATATACGGTGCATATGAGATAGAGATTAGCGTACCGAGGAGCAAAAGAAAGGGTCAAATAAATTGTAGAGCCATTACAGTCATCATAACGTCCCTCATCACCGGATAAAAATAACCAACTTAACTTTAATAAATGGAAATCCAATATATCAAGAACTTCCTTCCTCTATTACAATATATTGTAATAATTCCATTGCAATATTCAATGTAAAACGTGAAAATGAGCTTTTACTTAAGCATTTCTTACTTTGTTCTCCTAACAATATTTATATATTATACATATACAAAGAACAAAATAAGTTATCTTATATCTTAATTTATTTTGTCTTAGTAGAGTCGAAAACAATTTTAATGCTTCTGGAAAGTATTTTAAAGCCAAAGTGTCGTATCAAGCTAAAAAAAAACTTGATTGCAGCCGTTATATCCTGCTAATCTCCAAAGACATGTCATTGCCGTTTGTTATTAGTGTGCCCAGGTACAAAAAGTTATTGACTCTGGCGAAGGTGCTATTGTCCATGCTTATTGACGCTGGTTGCGGTTCTTGGTGTTTTGTTGCCTTAAGATTCTTAAAATATTTACAGTAAGATAATATAAATTATTTTACAAATTTGGTAGATGTGATATAGCTTGGTATTGTACCTTTTGACTGTATAAAAGTTTATTAAACATTGAATTAAAGCTTACTTAAGACCTTTCTTATTGACCTTAATTATTCAATACAGTAATTTCTGTACCTAAGTCATTAAATATTTATACTGCCAGTCTATGTGCGCTTATAGAATGAATTACAAAACATTATCCTACTATATTTCTTCATCAGGCAACTGGCGTCCACTGCGTGACGTAGTTCGCTCCCTAAATCACCGAAAGTAAATTATTTGATCTCTTACTATCATCAATTGTGTTCTCTCGCAATCTTGACTGGTCAATTCTTAACCTACAGTCTAGATCAGTGATGGGCATAGTACGGTCCGCGGGCTAACTCCGGCCCGCGAAATTATTTAACCCGGCCCGCCGTGGGCCCATCGACATGAATAATATATGGCCCGCTATAATTACTTACTTACTTTAACACATTTTTTTCTATAACTCTGGCCCTCCTCTAGAATTTCTTAATCTGTGTGGCCCCCCATTAAAAAAGTTTGCCCACCACTGGTCTAAATTGTCGGTCTGTCTTGTGCAAATTAGCGACAAGGAAATGACGACATTAAAAATTAGATTATAAAACCCGAAAACTATGGTCGATTAAGATCCTCAAAGATCTACATAATATTCATGTAATATAATAAAAAATATTTGATTGTTTGTTCCGGATAAAGTCAAAAACTACTGTAGGAATTTAAAAAAACAATGAGCCGCCACAGGACGCCTGGCAGAAGTGAAATATAGAAATGATTTTATACAAGTAATATTCATAAAAGAACAGATTACGACAGGAACTAAATATGACAATGAAAAAATAAATAAAAATATTAATATAAATATTTTTTTCAGAAAATAATGACTATTTATTTAATAAACATTTATTTTCATTAAATACAAAAATTAAGAAATCGAAAATTTATTTCAAATTGCGTAGTGGGCAGAGTCACAATCGCTTGCGCAAGGCGACGCGTCGCCACACCGTACACACAACTACATATAGCCTGTATAAATACATACATCTTGGCCAAAAATATTAGGCACCCATAAAAAACATGTGCATCTCATAAAATTTTAAGAATTTCACTAATCCTTTTAACAATATCTTAAGCAGCAATATAATATAGCTAGTTTAAATCAATAGATCTGGTTTTTTATGGTGCCATAAAACACCTGGTCCACAAAACGTAAAAAGTCTTACACTGGCTTTAACAGTGGTAGGAAGCTGGTGCGTGATGTTTTTTAGTGAAGCAGAGACAGTTTTTGAATCAAAATGCCGAAAAAAAGTGAATTTACCACCGAACAACGGGTAAAAATTCAGGTATTGCACGAAGAAGGCACAACCCAAGTAGAGATTGCCAAACTATTAAAATCTTTACGGTGTGCAGTACAATTTGCAATGAAAAGGTTTGCAGAGACTGGGTCTCATGCAAGCAAAATGAGAATGGGCCAAAAACGCGTGACATCTGATCGCCAGGACAGAAAAATTGTTCGAGACTCTCTGAAAAATCGCAAAAAAACTTCTTCTGAGCTTTTTACGGTTACGGCGACGCGTCACCACGCTAACCATCGGTTTTACCCTCGGCGATAGATGTTTCACATCGAGATATTTTAACAACAAAATGCTCTTCCATCAGCAAGTTACCGAGACTAATTTATTTATTATTTATCTACACAAGCAAAGCTGGCACGAGTTGCCAATGTTGGATAAAAGTCAAAATTAATTTTGAGTATATTAGTGTTATTATATACATAGATATAATTTATTAAAAGCTTTTAACGTATAGTAACAAACGTAAATTACATAAAGCACTATTTCCAGACTAATCACGTCTGTCGTGCGACGAGGGAACTCTTAATGAATTTATAAATTAAGGACTTAAATTTAATTTCCGTTACATTTTCACAAAATTTTGATATAACAAATATTTATAATGAAATAATTAAAATTAAAAATGTTAAGTGCCACTAATGAATGTAATAAAGACATCACATAAAAACCAATTTCAACCTAATTTAATAAATTTCAAAATAAGATGATATCAAGGCACAACCTTTAAAACGATATTGTTGTGATAAAAATTAAAACGTTTGTACTAGCAACAATGAAACGTCCAAAGTAATAAATTGTTGGTGTAGACGCGGAGAGGAAACATTTTTAAGTCTCGTTAACTTAGTGATGGATAGCACTCGACGTCAACTGCCTTTAGGAACAATCACAGTAACAGCGGGTTAAATTCATATTACAGTTGAACTAGTTTTATAAATAATGACAATTTAATGACATGATCATAATTGTCTTAATTTACATAGTTTTAATTTATTTAATATAGATTGGTTATACGCGTGATATATTTATAACATAGTTTGGTTCTTGCATTCCTGCTATGACAAAGCAAAGATTTTTAAAGCGTTAATAGCCTTATGATTTAGCGTACGGACTACGGACTTCCGATCATGAGGTCGTGGGTTCGAATCCCGGCCGCCATTCGACTATTATAACTTCCCATATCCTTCAAGTGAGGTTCATTTAATATATGACCGCATACAACTCGAATCGTCAACGACCGAGCTCTTACTCTTCTCTTATCCTCTGGCATTGCGCAGAGATGTCGCGACTTTTTGTGTTTTCTACCGACTATACTCGTACTATAACAACTCCTCTCTGTGTGTGTAACACTCCCCGTGTTCCGAAGAATTGTTTGGAATAATTCCAGCCGCTGGGTTTCGTTATCAAACAACACGACAGAACTCTAGATACCATCCTCCACCACCTCGATGGTTGGTATTACACAATTATGCGGTTTTCGCGGAACTTTTTGCCTCGCACAACCGCGTTGCGAAATGATCTGTCCCCAGCGGTAATTCCAAACCAATACGACTTAGGAACCTTCAAGAAGAGTGTATATTCCTTCCTTAAAGGCAGACAACGCATCTACAGTTCCTCTGGTTTTGCGGATATCCATGGGCGTCGGTTCACTTATATATAAAAATACAAAAATACAGAGAAAACCAGATAAATTTGCTAGAACCGGTCAACGCAAAATAGCTCTACCCTCTCTCTATATGGTCCTCGGTGATAGGTATATCTGCTTTTTTTTATCTCACTGAAACTTTATCTGTTCTAATTCCGAATAACACACAATACTAAATTATTAAAACTTTCGTGAGACATTTTTTAAACCGTACCTACTTTTTAGGCGTACCTACGACATGACGCGACCGCGAATCAAGCCCAGTAATTCACTCACACTCGCCCCGATGAAGGACCCCCGACGTGTCTGAAACTAGTCGGTACATACACCGAAAACACGTGAGTTAAGCCGTTATTTCAATTAGTTTATTAACATACAATACTTATAAAATATTGACGAAAGTTGATATTTATGACGAAGGTACAAAAAGGCACCAACATTTTGCACGCATTATGAATCGATTGTAATAACAAAATACATTGCTGATTTATCTACTGCCAGGTAAATTAAGTAACAATTGATAAAACGTAAGATACTAGGTTACGCTCCTAGTGTTTGCGAGAGCTATTTCTGACGCCATTAGCTAATGGACATCAAGATGAGTTAATGGGAAAAACAAAACGATTTTTGCCAAGGTTAGGATAAATTATGTGCCTTGCGCTTTATCTACAATTACTCAGAATTATCAAGAGTTTATTTCAAATATACAAACACAGTAATATGTGTTTACGTTGTAACATATTTTTTAATCTAAGTCGAATTGTGAAAAGTAAGACTCAGGGGAAGAATATTTGCTATAAATAACTTCTTTTGTTTCTTCTTTTGTTTTTTTTCTATGATTAAAAACTGTTACATGTACACTAAACCATTACAAGTTATTTTACAAGCTTTGCCGGTTGCTAATTCAACCTAAGTTTATAATTAACATTTAAAAGAAACATAACGAAAAGAAACTAGTATTTCAAGCTCGAAAAAGCCTTAATTCACAAAATGATGCTTTATATTCAAATGCCTAAATTGACCATTTTCTTTGCACAATGAATCAACGGTGACAGCAGCTTCCGACATCTTCGCTATTAAAAGTAAAGGCAAAAATACGTATTATTCGTGATGTAACGTGACGTAGGATCGTTTTGTTCATTCTTAATCTCTTTACGCTGACCCTATTTTGTCGTTCTTTTCGCCGTTATTCTCGCCACAAATTGATTACACATTTTTCTTACTCTTCTTACAAAAATTAACATCTGAACTTTCTAGGAATGCCATAGAATGTGTAAACACCAAAAAAGAAAGATGCTATAAAAAGTTAGATAACAATCATCCATTAAATTTAATATGATAGCAAAAATTAAATTAACTTTTCTCATTTTACGCTTTTAATAACCGGTCGTCAGTTCTTAGAAATATTTGAGAGACCATTAATACAAATCAAGAGCTAAGTTCTTTCGTAATTTTGACTAAATTGGGCTGGTTATTTAAACTTTCGCTATTGCGATAAAAATTTAATTGTATTTTTGGAAATGTTGTAGAATTCATAGAATCCCTGTATTCCAACTGTGGTACGATTTAAGCAACGACAGTCAAGAATAGCTAATCGTTTATAGGATAGTTTTGTGTATCGATGTTGCTCGAATGTTGCATGCAGATGTCAAAATATCGAAAAAAGGTACAGGAAAAAAAGGTAAAAAGGTACAGATAGGACGGCCAAAAATAAACGACTCAAAATTTAGGTAAATAAAAACAATTGCTTCGCTACCGCGGCTAAATTGAGCACCACTCGGAAAAAGAATCATTCCTCCTCAAGATACGGTACACTCAGCGGCAAATATTTACATAAACGAGATTACGTGACTTGGGCAAGCCGACTTGATCGCTCCCAACTTCCACTCACGTCTACGCTGTGCTCTAGTCTAGTCTTCCAAACTAATTTACCTCACTTATCTGTACGATATATTTACATTTTCTTGAAGTTTTATAAATGTATGATAATAATAAGATAATACTTTTTGCTTTCGATTAAAGATTTTATAGACGGAAGTTTAAATCTCGGTCAGCTTGTGTTCAACAATTTTCTTATTTAGGTTCTATGACCAAAAAAAATCCATAAGGACAGTTTTGCAGTCGAAAAATCTTTGAAGTTATTAAAATTTTTTGTAGTAGTAAATAATAGATATTTAAAGTTATGTGATCATAGGATGATGCGTAGGTACTAGCATAGTACATTGTAATAGTAATAGTTTTTCAAACCATTTCTACATAAACTTAATATTTGATATTTTACATTTATATACATTTGTTGAAAACTTCGAGAATACCCTCAATAGATATCAACTAAAAAGAAGTATTGAAGACTCTTTTATTCCTAAAACTCTCTAAAAAAAGAGACGGAATATTTTAAAATATTACTGTATTATTTATCAACTTGTATGTTTAACGTAAATGAATATTTAATGACGTTGCAGTTTCACATTTTGCAAGGCTAGGGAAACAAGTTACTAATTAAAATGCAAAATGAACCGGGAAGCCTCTTGGGTGTGATATGAAATATTTTATTGGAGATAAAACACAAATGTTTTAATGGAAACGAAACTAAATTTTATATACTAAGCTACATAAAACTGTGGCTAAGAGGCTGATTAACTTTGTTCTTCCCTCGATCGGCCCCCGTATTCTCTAAAAAGATTAAAATGTTTTTAGAGAATACAGGGGCTGATCGATACGGGGTCATTAACTAAAGTTACCAACTAAAATATTAGTCATTTTAACAGTGGTAGAGTCCGCAACAACAACATCTGTTGCACGTATGGCCTGCTCGACCGGTGAAATACCACGACCTTACAGAAGACAGGCAAGTAGTAGAAGTATTCTGCGTTACGTCTGATGAGTTAGATGCCGGAGGCCTAATTTTAGTCCTCTTCCCTTTGCAATAAGAAAGTAAAGGTAAGGGTAGGAAGGGATAGAGGATCTGATGGGAAAGGGGATAGATAAAGGTAGGCAACGCCCCTGCAACTCGCAAGCATCGGCAGGTATTGTTTGCCACCTCCTAGTATAGAAAAAAAAAACTAATTTTCGATCACTTAAAACACTAGGTAAAATCATCATATTTAATTATATTTGTGATAATTATAGAAGAAGAGGATAACAGTGTTGTGACTATCATAATCAGTCTATCCATAATCGTATTTGAAATAGTAGAATTGTCGGGAAAAAAATAAGAAAACTAAATAAGAAAAGATAAAATAAAAATACATTTTAAAAATTGTGCAGAGATAAATTCATTTAAAAATATATACGATATAATTACGAACTGAAACATTGTAAATTTAATTCATTATTGTTAAAATGAATACAACTTAAGCATTCAAGAATACATGTGCTGGTAAAAGGAATCAAAATTATTTTGTCACCTACGCAATAAGCATATATTTTATGATATATTTTACGTTCACCACGTTTACAATTTCTACATTACAATAATAAAGTAAGATATAGCGAAAAAGGTTTCATATTAAATTACAGGTTCGAATAAAGCTATCTTGCTATTCACGTCACGTCAAAGATTTTTCCCGAATCTCCTCCCAACCCGCAAAAGATAAAATAAAGGCAATTTAAAAACAGCGTATTGAAAAAATGAGAATTTTTAACTTTTTAAATTCCCACAAGTCCCTTGGAAAATTTTCCCACTAATTTTTATAAATGGAAAATAATTAACTTCTTATCCTTCTGTGATAAATAGATACAGCAATTGCTATCCACTAATTAACAGCGCCTTTTGTTATAAAAGTGGTAGGTAGCGAGTGTACCACCGTAAACACAGATCCATATACCACCACGAATACATACTGTAATTATTTCATTGAGAGAAAAAAGCACACATAATTAGTTCGAAAATAAATATGTAGATCAGAATTCTGTGAGATCTCTAGGTTCAGTTACGGTACATTCTTTACATAGAGAATATTCAACATAAAGCCTCTTTAATTTAATTATCACGTAACTCAGCTACCCTTAACTTCAAACTATGGTAAGCCTCATATAGAAACGTAAGTTTAATTATAGCATTATTCTAACATATCACCTTAATGATATTACATACATTTATTCAAATAGGGTTTCGAGAATTCAGGTCCCGTGAGCAATCGATTGTGCTTGATTTATGCCAGACGTGACTTGCCAAATCAAATATATGGCAGCCGAAATTTTCCAATATCATGAATGCTTCCCCTAAATTGCAGCTATAAACAAAATGAAAAACCTTAAAAAAGTCAATGAGATAGATTAATTTCTTTTTCAAAAGACATACGAATCGTCATGAGAATCATTTATAATCCTACATTTATTTGCCCAATTTTAAACTGTAGTATTTTACATAGCTCCGATTTAGTTGCCAATTAAACGTTTAAATTTAAATGAATTCTGGGAAAGTTATTATAACGTAACGTCGTGACTTTTATGTCAAGTTAG
>DWLR01000162.1:0-33582 GCA_018246295.1 Papilio alexanor hazarajatica | reverse complement strand
GAACGTTTCTCTAGCGGATTTGCCTTTAACGAAGGAAAACTTTAAAATAGCGCGAATTTCGGCGTTAGTGAACTCCATGTTTACACGTCTATAACTGTTGAACGCAATATCCTAATCATGCATAGCGTCGTTTTGTAGGTTATGTCAAGACCTTTCAAATTATGTATAGTATTGCCAGATACGAGCTCTATAGCGCTTTGTACATAGCCGCGAAATTCAAAAGACAAAAAGGCGGAAGGGAGATATTTGACAACCTATTATAACGTGAAATATTCAGAGATTCTCTAATGTCAGAGCTCTCACAGTGCACCCGTATCCGCAGCAGTGTTAACGGTATGCAACTGGTTTCAGTGAGAAGGCGTCCGTCGGAGGAATGGCCGACGCCGACCGTCCTCGCGACTGCGCGTAAGTCCCAACTATCTCGCTATGTCGGTGACGGACATGCTTTGTATCCAGCTTCACATATTTCATATATCTTCATAGTTATTTTCATAGTTAATTTAAAAGGAATGAGATTCAGTTGTCTTTGTCCAAAATGTTTCGCTGTCAGTTAATTTGAGCGAATCATAAAGATGGTTATCCGGTTGCAAGAAATCCTTTGTCCTAATATCTTGCTCCTTCCTCACTTCTATCCCATGTATCTCGTTTGTCAGCTGCTAGCAGGTACTACCTCTATCGTCATTTTAGTAGATGAGTAACTGCCTATCTGTTTAATGCTTTGGTTTGAAGTTTATTAGAAGTACGCTAAATATTAACTAAACATGATCAACATTTTTTAACTACCAATAATGTATGCCTAATAATGTACTGTGCACATACATTCTAAAATTATATATTTCATCTTCGCTTGTCGTATTGAGATCTTGTTGCATTATGTATCCCTGCGGACCATTAAGAACCAAGTTCTCATAAATGCCACCAAGTCACTTCTGTGATAAAACAAACAAAGAGTTGGTATGGGGAAATTTCATCTCACGGCTCTTAGATAAAGTCTGTATCCGTATTTCCATATTAAAACTCGAAGTTGTCTAAAGGTAGCTAGCATAATTGATACATTTGCTATTATAGCATGACCTTCTTTATTTCCAGAACAATACTTAGTAGACAGAGATAACGATATACCTTCGAGATCACCGTCAGAGGATAATGGAGATCCACCGCCCCCGTACTCGGACTGCGCGCAGCCGCGCCCAGAGGCCAACAAACAAGCGGTGACCCTCGAGGAACCGCCGCCTCCCTACTCTGCTTGTTACGTTGCTTTCTCGAACCCCAAGGAGGGCATACCCTCCGTTCACTTCTACAATGGACAAGGGCAGAGTTTCAGCGAGGGACCACAAATGAGCAGCATTTGTGAGCCCAAAGGGCTAAATATACTGGACAAAAGTGATGGTTGTGATAATGTAACAGTTTCAGCTGTGAATCCAAGTAGAGACGGCAGAGAAAGAATTATTATAGACTCGGTCATCCCATCTACTAGCGCTGCGACTAGAGAGGAAAGTCATATTGTCAATATTGGATAAGTTCGCAAACTGCCATCAAAATTTTACATCAAAACTTCAAGCAATAAATAAGTGATTCAATTAATTATTCTAATATAGCTCCAACGGTCCCGGTTTTAATATACTTAAGGCACAAACTTAGTGACATATAGGCTGTAGTGACACTAGATCATTTCGAGTCTCCATAACTTCACGTTTTATTTATTCTTACAAGTATAGAAATATAGCGTATTTATAAGTTTTTAGTAATTGCCTTTCTAAGAGATGTTTAACGACAAATATACACGAAATATAATTTACAAATACTATAGCATGTGTTTCATTTTATATTAGTTACAGTTTGGCCTTGTTCATATAACTGCAAGGAAAATATAGAAATACAATCTTATTGTGGATAAGCAAATACTCATTTTGTTAATTTAAAAATACCATGACACTGTAAAGAGCCTTCTTAGTAAGCCAAGACTTCGATTTAAATGAAGTAGGACTGGCAGCCCTGTAACGTGTCCGGATGGCGGTTGTAGACGGCGGCCAACGCTGAAGACAAAGTAATACGAAAAACGTGCGGTGTACAACACACGGTGTGAAATAAAATTGATAGGTTTGTTTGGTAATAGTGCTTTATTTATAGATTAAACTTATTTGCTACAATAACTATTATACTTTCTTTTATAACTATAAATGCAACCCGAGCTAATTACCGATAATTATAGAATAAATATACACTTTATTTACCATACAAGATTTTCACAAAAAGCATAAGCATATATTTAGACGTCAAGCATAAAATAAATATTGCCATTTTTTGACCGACTGGTACTGTTTTTCGCAGGTGTATCATTCGATTAGTATTCTTCCCCGGATTGTCATATGGGGACAGTCAGTCGGAATTTGATTTTTTAAATTAACTAATAGTTAATAACCATAGTTGATTCACAATATTTCATTTTTTGTAATAAATGTCTTCAAACGCACCTATTCTAGCAACACTGATCAACCGACAACCATAAACAATGTAAATAATTGAACGCATCTATAAAATATACAAGAATTACTAGTAGGCGTATTAAAAAAGTTAATATTACTTATTAATAAAAGTGAATATTAATAAATAAATAAGACTTCTTTCTTACGTCTATGTTTATACTATTAATATTTAGCACCGCAACTTATGGTCTAGTTTTTATAAGTATATAGTCTCATAATATAGGCGATATTAATAAGAAATGTGTCTGTTAATCACTAATGTAACATAACTATATGTATTTCCTAAGAAGATTTTATATTTAATTTTAATAATTTTTATTACATGATATATTACTTATGATATTATTCTCTAAAATTTCAATTTTTCTTACGTCTTCTGCAACACTTTTAAATTTTAAAATACAATTGATTATGTACATTTTGTTTTTATTTCTTATCCTGTAACTAATAATATTTTTCTCATTAAATACCTTACTTAAAAACGTAATTATTAATTTTTAAGTGAATGTCAAATAATGGTTAATGTCTTACATTAAAATACATAACTGAACTCTTGGATAGAGTTTTAAATTTATACTAATAATTATTATAAATAATAGTATTAAGTACAAATAATGTATATTAATATATACAACACGTAATTCTTTTTCAATCGTTAAGCGCCAATATGCCTTCAGGAATTAAGGTAATGTTTAAAAGATATATTTAGAGAGACCAACATATTGATACTTAACAAAAGATAATTTGCAAACAAAAGATATTATGTAATGTTACAAATATATTATATATTTGAGCTTAAATATTCATGAAATACAATTTTGATTATACAACATTTCTATGTTTAAAAATAAAGTGGTAATGAGATGCTTTCCAGGCTAGTCAGAAAGGAAGTTTGAAATACTACAAAGTAAAAATAATCAAAACAAATTAGATTTACGCTATAGAATTAAGCAATACTGACAACTTTAAATATAAGCCGCCTACTTTTCTTGATCTATTTAGTAAAAGAAATAAGACGTACAAGAGAGAGTTGGAATGTACGAAGATGCATTATAGACAGTCACTCAGAAGTACATACTCTGAGAGTGACTCAAACGTATGCTTAGAGTTATTCAGAAGTATACTCAGAGTTCGTGATGCCGTCGCACGTAGCGCGCAAAGTAGTCAGGCCGCCAGCACTTGCAAGAGCCCGGTACCAGGAACCAGTCGTAGTACAGCCGCACCTGCACATACGACTACGTCACCACACAACACAACAACGACCAACAACAAAGCCCCAAAACAATCCCAGAGCAACAACAGACATACTAACATATAACTAACATAATAAGTGTACTTAATTATCTATACTTATGAAATAGGAAAAAATATTTATTCGGACAATCTATAAAACAAGACTCCAGTTTGTTCAAGAAATTTGGCGGAAATCATAGCTAAAGCGTAGTTACGTAAACCGTCTAACGAACAATGTACCAGTGTGTTGCAACAGTGATGAAATGCGTTACCTTCCTCTATTAAGGTAATACGAGGTCTCTTAGTATTTTGGACGAAACTGACCTGGTAACAGCCTTGCGATGTATTAGTGTCACAGTGCACTGACTTCTCAGAGCTTCCGTCCATCGCCTCCTCCTGTCAAACATATTATAATTTGAAACATAAGTATAATGTAACTCAAGGATTGTTAAAATGCTATATTTATAATAGGATCAAGGGCAAGCAGCTGATCGCCTAATGTTAAGTAATCACCGACGCCTATAGACATGCGCAACACCAGAAGAATTGTAAATGCATTGCCCTAAGTCATGTATAACTGATATAACCACGACGGGGTTGTACGCGGCAGGAATTTACGTGAAAACAGCGCGTATTTGTGATGTGGTGTAGCGTGTGAAGGTAGCTGTGGACTCACGTGTGCGTTCTGCTGGTGCAGCTCTGCCACCAGTAGCGACACCCAGCGCGGCGAGCTGAGGCAGCCGCCCTCCAGGAAGTGGCAGCGCGACTGCATACACCTGCAACGCAACAATACCGTTTGATGTTCGTTTCACAAAGATACTGCACGATATGAAACTGTTTCGAGTACAGTAAAAAAGAGAACAAGGATATCAATAAGTCTTAAAGGGTAAATGTTTTGAGAAAAGTGTAACTAAACTTGATTCCCACCTGGTAACTTCAACGGTTTGCGTGAAATACCCCTCGTAGGGTATCTGCACGACGTAACGCCAAACGCCCTGGTAGTTGCGCGCGAACACCGGCGTGGCGTACTCCACGCGCGCAGGGCACGGCGTGGGCGGGCCCTAAATGGTCTCAGATGGTCAGAATGGATGGGGGAAATGCTCTCGTAATACGCCCATGTCAAGTTGTTAATCAAAACTCGGCTTAATATTATTTGAATCAAGTATTTTTGGAGCAAAAATTGCACATACATAAACCAGAAGATAATTAGAATTAGCACTGAAATGTTAAGCTGTGTTAATTTATATTATTCCAAGAAGTTCAAGTTATTTTGAGCTGAGCTGAATTTTACATACAAAACGTTGTAGGTATATTCAGTCTCGTCGTATACATTGACATTTAAAAGTTATAAAGCTAAAACGTGTAATGTTAATGAATGAAATATGTACCTCATAGCGGGCTGGGGCAGGGGGCGGAGCACCAGGGTCCTCGCGGCGTTCCGGTCCAGCGGCGGAGTCCCCGTTAATTGCCCGGTACAGCATGCATAATCTGGCAATCAAATATTTATATAAACACAAGAGTAATGAAAATAAGGCAAAAAATTAAAAAAGAAAAAATAAGTTCCCATTAACTAAGGAAAAAAAATGCAAGCAACTGTTTCCAATTCCAACAATTTTCTTACATATCTATGTAAGAAAATTTCTTACATATCTATGTAAGAAAATTATTTCAAAAAATCTACAGGAAACAATTTCGTAAAGTTATGTAATTTAATCAATAATTTGATATGTTACTTCTCGTTAAATTTATTCAATGAAAAAAATTAAATGTACTAAACCTACAACCAATTTACAATTTTTTATGTACAATTAGATAGATTAGATATGTGCAATTTTTTTTAAATTTTGATGTTAAACAACTTTTTTTTAACAAGATGCAAAACCTCCAAAACATTTAATTGTAAAACACATCTTAAAAGCTACATTAAATATTTCATACTCATATCAAGGAAGTTTATTTTGTTTTTTAATGTTCATACGCTACTTTTTGGGTAACAAGCGTTCTATCATACCGTCACATGCACTACGCCGTTAATGGAAGTAACCTAAAACTGTTAAATGACTATTACAGTTGACATAAGACAGTAATCTTTACACTCTCTGACGTTGACGTAAAATTTTAAGATTTGAGAGAGGTTAGAATTAACTATCAATTAAAATTCAAAATAAATGTTTTCTCAGAGTTACTTAGTATTAAAATGTCATCAGCTTTAGTACGACAAGCGCTCGCATTCGTTGAAGGAGAAGGTGTGTAAAAAAGTTTTGTTTGAGATAAATTTAAAGTGCTTGGCGAGGTTATAACTTTGAGTATTTGTTACAGAAAGTGGACAGGGCAAGCGACGAGTAAAGAAGACTCAACGTCAGCCAGCTATAGGTCAAGGTCTGTTATGTGAATTGTAATCTAGTTCTACCATTGCAGTTGTTACAGTATTAGCATTTTGTCGAAGTGAACGTGAAACTCGTCTGATTATATTACAAATTTGATGACTTAGTCCATCCAACGTAAAGAAATATAGTTGATTTAGCAGTAACCAAACCAAACATAGTATTGTGCTACCACTCATATTTGACTATTGCTAGTCAATGATAAAATATTTATCAGTACAACCTTGAATTTAACAATCTGGTATAAAAACAAATTATCTCCCTGTTTACACAATTACAATATATAATGTTACAGACTTACATCATCCATACAGACGGAAGAACAAAAAGCCCCAAAAAGTAACAAATAAATCGGAAGAAGAAATAGCTGAAGAAAATATTAAAAAGCTTCTGGCTCTGTCGAAACCTACTGCTAACAGTACTGTTACTGAAAAAGTGAGTTACATATAATTGTTCATTACATAGTCATAGTGTATAATAAATGTACTGTAACATACTGTTCTGGTTATGTACAAATATAATAAGAAATATATTTTGAATCTACAAGTATAGTTAAATAAAATTGTTCCATGTGTTGATTTAAAATTAAGTAAAAAAAATATTCAAATTTATTTAAAATTTATCTTAAGTTATTTTAACATTATTATTGCACCAGTTTGGTTAGTGCCAAGACAAATATTGACTTCAACTTTTCCATAAATTACCTCATAATTATGTAACACTTTGATTTTTCATACACTTATTTCAAATAATGTGTTGAACAAAACATTTATATCAAAATGTCATGTTTTATATCAAAATTTCAAAATGCCTACCAGTCGAAAAACATAATACATACTTATTTTATTAAAAATATTTTACATGATATTTGATAATGTTTTTGACTTAAATCAAAAATTCAAGGTTAAAACTTGTCTATAATACAGTCTTAAATGAGTCATTCTAGCGTACAAGATTCTCAATCTGTAATAGTTTAATTCTAATTTTGTCCCTGACATTGTAGAATATTTTGCTTTTTGCCTTTGTATGCCACTGTTGTTGGAAAACGTTAGCAAATTTAATTTCTTACTATCAAATAATTTATAGCTAGGTTTTATGTAGTGATAAGATAACAGCAACGTTTTGTTAGACAGAATGCTTTATGCATTCTGTCTTCACTATAGTGATTTAATTCTTTCAAGTTGAAAGATATGTAGTGTATGGATAGATATATGTATATATATATATATTTTAATTAATAAATACTTGTCAACAGATAGTAGAGCGGGCAGTAAAACGCAAGCCTCTATTAGAAAAGATAGAAGTCAAGAAGGAGGGGAACAAATCCATACTTTTTCCTGAGGAATCTTACAAAAGCTTTGAAAAGGAGTATTTTTGCAGCTAATTTATACAACATCGCGCAGCATTGTTGTGTGGAAATGCATATATGGACATACCTGATGCAGTGTTAGGGAAATTTATCCTTGTATCTACTGTTACTGTTTATATTATACTGGTGTTTTGGGTTAACACCTATCCTTTTATAGATAAAGGTAAGATTTTCTTTATTTTTATTTTTTATAGCACTTAGCTATCTTAGCTCTGTCCATGTCTTTAGACTTGGTTTGATTGTAAAATAAATTGTTTTTCCCGACTAACAGTGGTATAATTTTCGTCCCAGGTGTGTATGTATGTTTGTTCCATTGTAATTTTTTTTAATTTAAATGGCTGGACCAATTTTGATGAGTAAGGTGTCATTACATTTAGATTTTGCTCTGAGTGTCATAGGGACACAGTCAATTGGGTTTATTGTTTCTTTTTTAATTAACCCTTAATAGTTTTTAGTTTTTGTTTCCATTTTAAATCATTTTATGTGATATTGTTATTGTACTCAAAAATGAATAGGTAATGTATCACACTGACGGTCAGTATATAGAGGTTTCTACAAATTGAACTCATACAAAAAAATCTTAGATGAGTGCGATATTATTGATGAGATTCATTATATTTATTTCAGATTTAGCGATATATGAATACATTCCGGATCCAAAGTGGGTGTTGTTAGCGTGTGCTATTTGGGGCTTTTTCTTCGTTGGTGGGCTAATGTCATTCACTTTGTACCACATATACCCGCACCTGTAGCTTTACGTCGCACAATGACAGACAAGTCCGACAAATGGATAGTAATAGGAGTTTCTGGGGTCACTTGTGGGGGTAAAACAACTCTAGCCAATCAATTGAAGGATAAATTGACCCCAGTGTACCTCTTCCATCAGGATAAATATTTCTATCCGGATGACAGTCCCCATCATGTGAAGTGCGAAGGATTGGAACACAATAACTACGATATCCTCTCCTCATTGGATATGGATAGAATGTACAAGGATATTATAAGCACTATGGAGGGAGAGGATAGATCACATAAGTCATGTAAAGAGAGAGAAGAGGGTAGATTAGAAGTGAAAGGGAAGAGTATTTTAATCGCAGAAGGCTTTACAGTGTTGAATTATGCACCAATCAAAAATATTTGTAACTTAAGGTTGGTTATTTTTTTTTATTAATTTGTCTAATTCTCTATGTACAAGATCTATATGTAAATCTGTTATTAAACAAAGGTTTAATTTAAAACAAATCAATAAGCGCAACTGAGTACCGCTATGGTACTCCCCGGAGTACTATAGTAGTAGTAGTAGGGGGCTCATTTTTCCGCAACTCCACGACCAGTGCGTATTTTGCGTGTGGGCAGGATATGGATCACTCCAGCCAGCCCAGCTCACCGAAGAACCCCAACCATCCTCTAATGTTGCCGGTGATCTCCGGGAGCGACCCTGGCGAGCCGAGATACTTAACCCTGTACGTGGACACTGCTGGGCATTGTAGCATAACGTGAGACGATGTCTCTTCCTCCCCCATGCACGCTTTGCATAGAGGACTGTCTGTAATACCTATATTAAACAAGTGCAAAGTAGCAGTAGTAGTAGAGTACTACAGTAGAATACGAAACAAATGACAAGTTACTCTTCAAAATCGGTCCAGCTGTTTATGCTCCTATCTTCCTGTGAGTCGGGAGAAAATGACTCCCTACAGCATATGTTTGTATGTATGTTGCAGGTACTACTTCGTGCTGGAGTACGAGGAGTGCGCGTTGCGGCGCGCGCACCGGCTCTACGATCCGCCGGACATCGCGGGGTACTTCGAGACTTGCGTGTGGCCCGAGCACCTGCGCTACCGGGCTGAGGTCGGTCGCAGCTGGCGCCTGTCCTACTAATGACCTGGACGGCCAACATTGGTTGTTCCATAATTTTATCGTGTAATTTAAATGCAATTAACACATTTTGAAAACTTCAATGTTCTAATACTGTCTTGTCTTCTTCAATTTTCTCCTAAGACATTACATGTGTTAATATTGACTAATACACGATTAAATTAATTTAAATGACAGCCATCTATTGTCCAACGATTTGTAGATTAAATCTGTTATTTAATTATATGTCTATAGGCTGCTGGTATTTCCAACCTCATTTCTATAAAATAAATCATATATCTACAATAAATTGTCATCAAGTCGCCGAAAGTTCACTACATATGTTTTTGATATGTTGTTTACGTAAAGTTTTGTTTATGTACTTAGATCGAGAAGGATCAGCGCGTAACAATATTGGACGGCACGCAGCAGGACGCTCTGCAGCAAGTTCTGCTCCACCTGGACCAATTGGGCGCCACACCAGTTTGATCAGTGACCAGCAATACAGCGCGTGCTGGTACATTTGCAGCAATTGCTCTCATAGTGACCCCCAAACGGGGTCACTGCAGTGTAACAAGTGACCGCAGACCACACAACTTTTTTTTAATTAAAATTTTTACACATTTTGTATTTTTAAGTCGTTTAACCGCATTCAAATGTTATGGCTTGTAAGATCTTTGTAAAATGCTTTTTATAAATTTTAACCTAATTTCAAAAAATACATTTTTACAGTATTTAGATCTTGCTTGATTTAAAAGCGAGCTGTTGAGTATATTGTTAATTGAAATAGTGCCTTTTAATATCATGACACGATGATACTCTCAAAATATTAGTCAAAATCAAAATATTATTCCAAGCAGAACCTAAGTATTTTAAACAAAGGGTACACATCACCTTTTATTTGCACTTGAAAACTAACCTTTTCTCCCTTTTTTTATAACAGCCGAGTCATTTGTTTGCGTATGAAGTATATTAATAAACAGTTGATATAATTGGCTATGTTTTTTTTATTATACCCCAAGTGATGTTAACTGCAAAATTGATTTCTCATTATGATTTGCTCTGCAAAGTACGCGAAGCTACGGCGGGCCGCCGTCTTAACCTAAGCTAGGATATCTTAACAGTGGTAGAGCGCGCAACATCTGTTGCACCGCCGCGCCGGCTCGAACGGTCAATACCGCGACTTTACAAAGACACGCCTCAAGTACGAGGATGAGGGGAAGAGGACTTGGAGGGGATGGACAGGAGAAGAAAAATATTATTCTCTCTTTATCCTTCTATGTTATTTTCTTATTTATTTAAAAAGATATACCGACAAGTCAGTTACGCGATATTCACAATAACATGTTAACATTTCATAAAATACTGATAACTCAGCCAGTTAGAGGTGTTCACAGCCAGTTAGAGATGTTTGTTTGACTGAATGTCAAACAAACATCGGCCTTAACTCTCCGCTCGTGCACACAAACGTCCAAACTGATTTGTTTTCCGACTCCCTCGTACACTTTAAATCCATTTAATATATAAATCATTTTGCTACATAACACAGAACACACCATACTTTTTGTTTTGTTTTTGTCATCATTACGTAATCATTTTACTGATTGTTTGCAATATTGTATGTGTAAAATGTACGAGCTTGTTGTCATAACAGGAAAATTGGGTATGTTTGGCGCTGTTGGCCGGTCGCAAAATAAAATAAATAAATAACTCACACGCCGCCGCCGTCGCAGAATTTGCGGCTCTCCCGCGGCGCGTCGTCGGCGCGGTGCTCGGCCGGCAGCCGCGCCCCCTCCCCCTCCGCGTCCAGCTCCGCCGACCTCCGCACCCTCTCCTCCAGCCTGGGATTGTTGATATATTTATTATAGTACATTTATAATTTGTTAAACAGTGTTCAAGCCAGCAATAACTGTTGCACTGTAGCCCCAACTCGAGCGAGGAAGTACGAAACATAGGCGTTTCGTCTTGCCTGTCTTCTGCGTTCTGTCTAGTGAGCGAAGCGAGGTGCTACAGGGCCTTCTCTACAACCAGGTTGATTGAAGGTTCATGACATCGATGTGATTTAATATTACGTTGGATTTTTCTTATTTTTTTCCTATTAATCTAACAAAAAAGCTGTTTTAATGTATATAGAATATATATAACTGACCTGTTGCCACTAATCTCTGCCACTTGCGGTAGGTCGGCGGGGTAGTGGGCGCCGGGCGCGTCCGGTGCGGGGTAGTGGGCGCCGGGCGCGTCCGGTGCGGGGTAGTGGGCGCCGGGCGCGTCCGGTGCGGGGTAGTGGGTCCCGCGTGGCACGTGCGCCACCCGCGGCAGCGCGTCGTCAGCGCGCAGCACGGGCAGCGCGCGCGACAGGAACCGCAGCGTCTCGTTGCGGATCAACTCACTACAAATCATCGAGCTATTCAATAAAACGGAAACAATAACATACTGCTATATTGTAAAATTGGCAATCTATTCAATGCCAACATTGTTGTCTCTCATTGTAAAAAGTAGGTTCTATCCAAATTTATTCGCTATACAAAAAATATATGTTTAGGTCATATATCTAACATTTTACAGCAACTTGTGTAATGGAATTGAGTTGAATTAACAATTTGCCAAGCCGTGTATACATATTGTAACTGGTTTATTTCTAGGATCGATGTACAAACCAGAATAGCTGTTGATGTATGATACCGTCTACAAAAAAAAAACACTCTTTTTAAGGAACTAAGTCATATTAGTTTGGAAATACCGCTGATGACAGATCATGCCGCAAATCAGTTGCTGCAATCATACAGGCAGACATTGTACAATCTGAGCTGTGGATAGAATTTTGAGCTCCATCTTATTGAGCTAGAGTGTGTGTGAGAGAGAGGTTGCACTAACAAGGGGTAGGGCTGTCCTTCCGGCGTCTGACCGAGCGGGTTGCGCGGCACGAGGCCGCGGTTCAGGTCGCCGCACAGGTTGTGCGCGCTGACGTGTGGCCGCGCGGCGCCGCGCCCCGGGCACTCCGCAGACGACTGCCGGTACGGAGGCGGGCGCACCCTGTATACAAACAACACTTGAAATAAATTATCTTGAAATTGTAATAAAAAGTACACACTTTCCTTTAAAAGGAAAAATCCAATATAATCTGAACATATGCCATTTGCAAAACTGCGACAATAAGAAAGTGTTGAAAGTTTTGCCGAATATCTAAACACATTACCGTTTTCTATCATAAAGCTAGCAGATAATTACGGCACGGACTTTGAGCACAGCACAATTTAGTAGATACTGGAGAAAGTTGTTTGGAAAAGCCTCACAACCACTGCGTTGTTGTTATTGCGGTGAGACTGCAGGTAGCGGTCTTGAGATCGGAAATGAGCAACTAATATCCCATTTCTATAGGTAAATATTTTCTTTGACTAATAATTAAGGTGAACTCGTCATATTTCTTCTTTGAGTGGTAACCTTCACTGATAACTGTATGCCTCTAAGGATTTCCGCCATGAATGCCATGCACGCTCGTCATCTACTAGCCTCTCGCAACCTTAATCTCTCGAGATGAAGGTCTACCTTCGTAATCTTGTGGCTGTCATTCTATAGGTAGGAATACATTTTACCAACAATGTGTCCTGTTGTTGGACACTTAAGTTTATGGTTCAAATATATCCCGCATTCATGTGGACCAAAGAAAACCTCATGTAAAGTTTTATTTATTGCTAATAATGGTATGATTAATATCGTCACCTAGGGGGCGTGGCATTGGGCGACTCGACAAAGGCGTAGTATCCCTCCGGCGGTTCTTCGCTCTCTTCTGTGGTAGTTGCAGGCGCTGGCGCCTGCTGGCAGACCGCAAAACAGTACAGAGTTGCTAACACCTGCAGACAATGTACAATAAAACACTTAAGCATATATAAACTACAGTTGCCTGCAGCCAATACTCTTGCGTACCGCGACGCCTACTCACGCGATGAATGTTTTCCGCATACCAATTAAACTATATATGCTATTCTAAAGTAGTCGTAGCTTAGGTGTTTCCTCCCGTGACCAGGACGGTATTCACAGCGAGAGACAGGACAATGGAACACAACTTGAATATCTATTATACATATAAACAAGAAACTATTTCAGCTAATTTGAATTTGAACTAGAGCATAGTGTCTATCCGAAGGGACAATTGAGAAGTGAAACCGCAAGAAGTAGAGCGAGCTGACAAACAGGCTCACAACGAGAGAAGCTACACCGCTCATTATACTTATTGAGTGAAGCAATTGCCATAGAGAAGAACAATGGCTGACGATACGCTCGTTGACTTGTCCGCGCTTTAACGTGCGCTGGGCAATTTGAAACATATGCGAGCTTGGGCACATCCACTTGGTAAAGTTACACAATTTATATTATTTTAAAATTCACGTAATTTCCTCAAATAGAATACAGTCACAAGATAAAGTTTTCATATTATACAGATTTAAAATTATTTATAAATCATAGTTAAAATGTATTGTATTGTGACACGACTTCTGTAATCCAGTAACTATCTAGCTACCAAGTGCGTATAGTTTTAATATAGAGTCAATAACATAAGAGAGGAAAGATATGTTTAGCACGAATAAGTGTCCGTATTGTGGGGAAGAGAGCGACTCACCCAAACACGTATACATTTCCTCGCGAGAACAAGCCAACTCTACTTCAGGACTGCCACTTCTGAGACTTTTCAGACGAAGATGTGTGTGAGTCATAAACTGATTTTCGAAGTTTTTCTGTAGAAATTAGCGCTTAAAATGTTTCCACGCAATAACTTTGGTTATCGCACGATGGAGTAGTCATTAAAGCATTTAAATACAACAACGACCAATAAATCTTAAACATAATAGTGAAAAAGAATAGTACCGTTTTCGTTAATGTTGTTTCCACCAGATTCTCTGACCAACTTTATAATTCACACATAATTATAATTCGTGTACGACTGTAAAAATTATGCTTCATTTTCTTATTACACATATATATTACAAGGGAGAAAGGTATAAATTAAATAAATTATTTTAGTTTTATACGTCTACAATTTACAGTCGTAAAATAAGATATTTTAAATTTAATAGTCTGACTTTCTACATAATTACTTTTCATTTCTACGAGTGCGTTGTGTTGTTTAGAGGTCAAAATACCGCTACCTCCGGGTGACCTGACAGTGATAATCATGTTTACTGAGAACTTTTTGGACCGCAACGACTCTACATTTGTATTCAAGTCATCGACAGCTGGCTGCATACTATTTATTCAATATTCAGGTTTAATACTACAGATAATACAAAGCTGTGCTGTGTCGCGCAGAAACTGCTCCCAGTTGCGCTCAAGTACCGTACGATAACGTTTCCGTGTGCAACTGCTTGCCACTACGCTTCTGTTGTACTTATAAACTCTAGCATTATACTGTTTACTCGGTAGCAACAGGAAGTACGTGTCAAATCTGTCTATAAATGTGAAACACTGAGAATAAATACTGAGTAATGTATATACTTGTAGGTACAAGGATGGCGTCAAAGCGCCGATGACGTCACTGACAATGAAAAAGCATAAAAAACATAATTCAACGAAGGTACAAGCTTCCAGAGAAAAGGTGAAATACTGAATCTGAATAGTTACATTATGTTGAGATGAAGCAATAAAGAATGCTCTTAAAGGAGTTCTGTCTAAGGGCACTCGTTAGTTTAACTTAAAACGAACGATGCATCTTAAGACTAAACTTGTTATCGGCCACCAAAAATAGTTACAATGTACTTTTATTTCAATCCAGCTCTGGAACGGCAACAACAAAATTCGTAGAGCGGCTTTGAGCGTCGTTTGCATGTCAATGATGTTAGTTATAATATAATAGATGTTTCTTACGAACGTCAATAAAGCTTCTCTTAAAATCAAAACAGTCAAGTTGTTGTGCATTTTCATATCAAGCAGGGCGTATCTCCTTTTGTTTATTTACACCAAAAACAAAACACTTCTGTTCCGTTTTTATTCTATTTATGACAGCAGATCTCGGTTCGGTGGTGGGCCGAAGACATTCAGGTCAGTAGGCCCTCCTAACTCTTTTTATACGTTAATTTCATTGTTAACTAATTCAAATATTTTACCAAAACATCGTCACAGTTGAGCTTTTATATAGTTATTTAATTTCCACCCTAATTTCCGAGACATTTCACGGTTGTGCTTGCTAGAGATCTATTGTTGAAACATGTACGAGTGTAAAGGCCACACCGTTGTATAAATAGCATGTCAATAACACGATAAATGTCATTAAAAACATAAGCATAGCCAACCAACAATAAAATGTTAAATGCTTAAAGACTGCGCGAGATTCTAAATAACACTAGAAAGAGTCAAAGCACATCAAAGGAAGTGATAGTGCAGATCTTGTACTCTAAATCAACAATGCAACATATGCAACTGCATTGTATATTCTGTTATTCGTAGAAAGCAGAGCGTGAAGACTTGAGACTACGATACGGCTGAACACAGCCGCACAGCGCGCCCAGCCTTCCCTATATGGATACACAGTCCATAGAGTCGAAAGTATTAAACGCCTGTGCCGTCATATCTCTAGTTAATCTCAAAATATATAAAGCAAAAAGAATAATAAATATTTCTGTTGAATTTTTCTCCCTTTTGCTTCTCGATAACAGAATTACAGAAGTTCATTGAGTTCAAGAAATTCATTCAATTATGATAGTAAAATTAAAACGGACAAGAATCATACGCGTGCACACAAGAATGTCGGTCAATACTCCCCAGTCCCCCACACTCTGGGCCAAGGTCAGACGACTATCCGTTCGATGACGTCATACATCCCGGCGGCCCAGCAAACAGACCGCATGTCACAGTCTACATGTCGCATGTCGTAGCACTACCTCAGGTTTGATTTTCACCTTCTTCGTACTAAAAATACCCGAATAATAGAGAAAATATTTATTGAAAAAATGTAACATGTTAAATGGAATAGAAAATTAAATAAAATTTTAAATAATAATCACACGATACAATCACATAATCGATAAAGACAAATTATTAAAACAGTTTTAACTTACATTTGAAGGAAGCAATGGAAGCAAAAGGTGTATTGGTTTGGTTGCTTTAAAGTGTAGTGCTTTGAAGTGCAACAAGAATACTTTCTGTGTGCGGCAGTATACGCGACTGCACGCGATCGTACGCGACACTACGCGAATGAACACGATAGTACGCGAATGAACGCGATTGTGCACGAAAGTACGCGACAGTACAGTGCTACATGCGACTGTACATGATCGTACGCGACTGTACGCCGCGAGAAAGTGTAACGGGACCGCCGACTGTCCTACGCACACAAACACCGCGCATTCTTACACGCATTTATAAATATGTATATATAACAGTTGATACAGAACTTGTGGCAACGACTAAAGCTTTTAGGTCGTCGTAACGTAAGTAATATAATTAAGTAACGGAAACTTTACGTTGATCTCCCTACGTTAAGAAACATTGCCGGTGATTAACGCAAACTTTGAACAATGAAGAGGGCAAAAATATAGAAGAGCGAAACGTTACAGCAATTGTACTAAACTTGGACTTAACAAATTATTTCACTTGTCGAGATACAATCTTGCACAGAGTTACTGTTTGTTTTTTTTCATAATCACAACCCTAACTGATGTTAAATGGTGCCGTAATCAAAAGTTCGTAAAAATTTAAATAGGCGTCTCAAATAATAACTCATTAGGCATACGGCATACCAAGCATCGAGCAAGTCGACCGCATTTCCCCATAAGACCTGTTCTATTGTTTACTCTCACAGTGTGTCTAAAAACAGGTTTACTCCGGCAGCGGGAACTAACCTTACCAGGCCTAATGTCTGTTCATTTTCTAACTGTGCAGTCGTATATCGGTGGTAGTATATACTGGAACAGATTTTGATACTAGGTTTCACTCAATACATATAAGTACCGAGTATGTGGGGACTAAAAGAACGAGTATCAAGTATTTAGAAGTGTGTAATGTAGCATAAGTATTATGTTCTGTATTTGTATTTAATTTCGTAGAAGTATGTTGTAATTTAGAAGTATGTAATACTGGAGAAGTATTAGTTATTGATGTATTGTAGAAATAAGAAAGTGAAAGTAGGGTGTATAATTGGAGATTCCGTATGTTTTGTATAGGTTTCGGGGTTCGTCGACGTTTTTTTCGTCATCCGGTAAACTTCTGGAGATTTTAGGTTAGAGGTTGGAGGAAATCGTTTTTATTTTTTTTTTCGTCGTCAGCCGCGAGACAGACAATTTTCTTCCCACTATACATGAAATCGATACTCCTAAATACTTCTAGGAAGTAGTATTTGGAATGAGTTATACTCGTACTCGAAATACTAAGTACGCAATTTACCTAGTATATCCCATCTATAATATCTGCCCAATCTACTGCGAATGGCATTTTTTTTGAATGGGCGGCGCTATGATGCCCTCTCGTTCCTCCTAACATATTACGGGTCAGAGACTTGGGATGCGGACTTATAAAATCTTTTATTTCTTTATTAAATCACATTATTTTTACAATTTTCTTATATCAAATTATAATTACTTAATATCTACTATCCGCTTGTCTACGAATGGCATTTTAATTGATATATACCTTTGTTTCATGTCGAACAAAATGTAACTTTAGTTGAATTATTTTTAAAATCTCATTCAATATTGACTCTACATTTAGGCGTGCATGTAAAACCTACGACTACAAACGTTACTTTCCGGCACTTAAGTATGTAAGATACTTGAGTGCCGGAAAGTATAAAGTTTGATGCGATCCATAGCAAGAGGTGTAATGATAAACCATTAGATTTGGACTAGTATTATGAACATTTTTAACCGCAAATCGATTAGAAATGTACAGTCAAGTTCCTTGGCGGTATTCCACTTACAGAAAAATTGCCTTGTCCCTTGCGACAAACTAAACTCCGCCTCCTCCTTACAAATAACCAATTAGGATGCTAACGATGTTTTGACAAAATAAAGTAAAATCTGTGGCGAACCTGCACTGTACCCCTGACTATTGTTATCACCGCTGTCTTTGTTTTCCGCTCGGGACATTTTACGATCTCTGCCATTCAGACGAAATCATTATTTGCGAATACTCTATTGTTACAACATTGACCGACCTTTTTTCGTCCTAACACATTTAAAAGTGGAATCCTATTTGTTATTATTTCTGCGTCAACGTCTCGGCAGGCGTACGAACCGTTCAAACAATTGTATCTTTTAAAGTTGAATACCGCCACGGAACTTGACTGTCCATCAACCAGGAAGCTGATGCCTGTATTTATATTTATGACGGCAAGAGCAAGCTGCAAGTCTTCGTACCTCACCGTTCCATGTTTATGGAGACTTGAACGATTTTTTTTACCATATTAATGAAACTGATATATCCTTATTTGACCTCCAAGAGAGAAATGTTCTTATTAATGCGTGGGAAAACGAGTCGTAACGCTAACGGTATCTCTGGAGAAAGCTTCTTCATGCCCGACATATCCTTATCGAAATATTTCCTTTACGGGAACTTACTGTTTAAAATTGAATTTAAATAAGTCCCACATGTTTTTGAAGTCTTTAGGATAGACAAATATAGAAACGCATATCAAATATACAAGTAAACGCTTTTTTGTTTCCTCCAATTCGCTTAAAATAGTCATCGTGTCAGTCAAATACATAAGTTTTAGCGGGTCGCATACTTCTGTAAAACTACCGTACGCGTTGGCTGGCCGGGTATATAATACAATTACAGATACTTAAATCGTTCAATACGAACTAAAGTTAAGTTAATGAGCAACTGTTCATGCCTCGTCGCGGCGCTTATATCAATTGTAGTTGTCACATAAGCGAAAAAGCCTAGCTTGCCCTACTATCCTAGGATGCCCTAGGATTTATGTGTAAACATTTTCAACGATTCCAGATACTTTAAGAGTATTTGAGAAAAGTATCTCTCGGCTTGTCCTGTTCTGAAACCCCGGGCACGCCGTTCTTGTGAATAATGTGTGAAAATAAAATAGTCAAATAATTACAAAAATCAGTCCAATAGATTCCGACTTCAGCAATACAAACAAACGAATTTTACTTGTCCAGTAATATTTAGCACAGATTGACTGATACTTTCACTATTGTACTAAAGTTATGGACGTATGTAATGTTTATCATACATTACATATGTACATATGTTGTCTAATTCTTGTAAGGCTATACAGGGTGCTTGTTATATAACAAGGCGGATAAGTGTCACTTTAAGTAATATAATCACCTGTACAGCCTCGACCTAAAACGGGTTGTATGTTTTATTTGTTTTGTATTGTATGTCACGATGTGGAATTCGACATCACCAGTTAACGGTTATTTAATAAAATTTTCAAATAAAACAATACATTTGGCAGGAGTCACAAGGTTTTCAAATCTTTTTTTATCTAGTGGCTTGTTCAAGTGTATCAATCAATGACATCAAATTATACTCAGATCGAAATTTACTTTACTGCAATAATCAATCTGGGAGTACGGTAGTGCCAAAACGAGCCAAATGAACCGGACACCTTTCTTCTTGATGCATTTTTTTTTATAGAATAAAACAATAAGCAAACGAGCAGCAAGTCGATTAACATCAAGTGATCCGACGCCCACGGACATCAGTAGTACCAGAAGAACTGTCAGCTTTAAGGAATGCCCCTAAGTCGTTCGATGTAAATATAGTTCGGAATATCTTAATATCCGGATGATTCTACGAAGCCGAAATTTTCAGGAAAATAAATTCTCATCATCAATATTAAGCATATTAAATGTCACGTTTTATGGTTTCAAATTTATTGACGTGTATCCGAAATGCATCGATTTCGAGACCTCCATTTATCTCATCAAACCTCTAAGCTCCTTAAGTTCCTACCGAGGGACTGGAAGTTTTTAGGTGTACGTGACATCATGTTGTGTAAGTGCTAAGTGGTGTAATTCAGCTTTAGCAGAAACGTCAATAAGGGTACCGGCAGAGACATAAAGCAAGAGGGATCGCAAGTCGGCTCATGCAATATGCATGCTAACTGCCCCGGCACAGCCCGCCGCGCGGCCACATGCCGCACAATGCCGTTAGCCCCACATCTTCGTTACGTGGCCACTGGGACATGACGGTCGAGATAGCGCACTGTTTGGTACCGTACTAATTGTTAATCAGCGGACCTAATCAAGGTCATTGTATTAACCTAATTCACATACGAAAACGATTTTCCTTTGAACTGTGTTCGTACGTGTGTTGTCTCAGTCTGTAAGAGATTAAGCGGAAGATAAGTCCAGTAGCGAGTAGTACGCTCTTTTTAAATTGTAGATTGCGTGTCACTGTGGTCAAAGTATGTTTTCATGCGATTGTTTTGGCAGTCGAATTTACGATATGCGATGCACACTATAACTAAAAAAGCTTCATTATATCTACGATAGTGGTAGCCTTCAACCAGGAGAAATGACCGATCATTTACTCTACAGAATATTCTGTAGTCTTAATACATGTTAGAACTTTATAGGAATTAAACAAGTTCTTGATCCACTACCAATTTAACCACGACTAAATTAAACACTAGGATTATTGAATCAAAACTTACCAAATAAAAACACTTTAATTTCATTTTAAATATTTTTAGAATAATCAGTGTCCGTACACTTGTTAAACAATATACACTACACTTTTTTCAACACAAAAACGAAATAAAAAACATTAAAAGTTTCCAGTTGCCGCACTTTTCTCGGTCATTGCGTACCGTTGTTTTTTATTTTGTCCTACAGGCACAGATATAGCGTGCAGCCAGCAAGCTCGGCTCTCCGTCTCTGGTCTAGCGGACAAACGCACAAGAGAACGGCAAGTTTCTATTCTCCGGAGAAAGCATATCATATAGAGCTGTTTACAAAATAAAATTTATATAAAATAAGTGCTCTATATTTTATTACATATCGACATCGGATATATTATTTATACTTATTTATCATTTTAGTACTATTTGTTTACTGCCATTTATATTTTATTAATACTATTAAATTTATTATTTATACAATTACCACCAACACATTGATGATTTTTTTATGAAAAAAACTAGAACTTAACAACAATCCCACCCAATGTTGAGCGCTGATGTAGTCAAAATATGTTACGCACCAGTTTCACATTAGTCTATTCACTCTTTTCTCGCTCGAAACATTGGCGGTGGTAACTTGTTTTTTTTTTTCAATTCTCATAATTCAAGATAAATTAAATAAAAATAGTTGCAGTGTTTTTATAACAAAATAATTATCCGCAGCTCTGTATAGTTCCCACCATTGGCGACGCTTGGCGCCACATTTCGCGCTATTTACCTCCACCATGACAGCTAAGCGCGCGCGCGTGCCTTAGCCGGCTAGTGCACGACACAGTGACCTATATTCTATCACGACGGTACATAATTAAAATTTCACCACTTCATAAGAAAGAGAAATAAATAATAAGATCTCATGATCATATAACGCTAATAATCATATGCAGACTGTTGATGATCATCATATGCGATGATGATCATATGCGACAAGTTGTCTTGAAATATGTTTCAACAAAGATAAATTGGACCAGGTGTGACAGGTGCTGAGTCACAACTATGGTAAAAATCACAAAATTGTTTTCCTGATTTCTTGGTGATGGCGATTGAAACACATTAGACGATATGTTATTGTTTTTATTGCTATTCCACAAAACTATTAATATAAGTTTCATATTTTTTTCTGTGACTGCAGTGAACTGTTATATGCTAATAATAATAATGATATTTTCTATAAGAATTTTAAAAGTAAATGTGTACACGATCCCGATCCATTTTTACTACAGATCAAATTTCAAACCCATTTGCTTGAACTTGTGTTTCAATAACCAAGCTAAGTCTATCGTTGATAGATCGATCCTTTTTGTACTAAAAATCGTATTATCATATATTTTTGTTTTAAATTATTTATAATAATTGTACTCAGTTTTATTTTCATTGTATAAATCGACCGTACCCGTATTTTACAGATAATTTTGTTTGGTTACCACAATCAGTGTAACCTTACACGATATGTTTAATTAAAGTACAATTAAAAAAAAACATTTTCATATAATATTTCACAGCCGACGATCGGTGTGTTATCTCTGGTTCTGCCACAAACCACTGATACTGCCACTATGACACGACTGTAAAGAATAGTGTACACGTTTGGGCCTCTGTAATGTGGTGTATTCCACCAGTGAATTTTGACTTATTAAGTTAAAATAATATTTTTAGTATAGTATCTTATAAATATGGACACTGGGATTGTTTGGGATAAAAAAATGGTACAAAATAAATGCTTCGTACAAAACAATGTCTATCCTATTTTCAAACATACCTTTAATTCAACTAAATTTAAAACAAACGTGCCGCGTCTAGCTTTCGTTAACTCATGTAAGTAACTTATGACCAACAGGCCAGGTCTTTGATGACACAGTTAAAAAAAATCACTAAATGACGAAATCAATCGTGTAACCCCACCCTAACTCATTATCAATAACATTTGACCTCGTTTATTAATGAGAGAAACATCGGCATTCTCAGCTATTTCTCACAAACAGTACAATGTCTCGGCCGGTTCTCTCTACACACGTTCTGGACACGTCCAGCGGGACCCCAGCTGTGGGTTTGTATGTGGACTTGTACAAGAAACGCGATGAATCGTGGACTCTGTGGCATAGTACGACGACATCTGGCGACGGGAGGATACAGTTTCCCTTCTCACAAGACTCTATGGCGGCGGGAACTTACAAACTGAAATTTAATGTCGAAGATTATTTTAAGAAGAACGAAAAGACAACTCTATACCCTTTTGTTGAGGTACGTTTACTTTATAGCTATATATTGCTTACGCCTTTTTTGTTATTCGACGCTAAAAAAAAATCGTACTTGCTACACTTCGATACTTGAAATGTATTTTATTTTCTGACTTAAAACTTTAAAATAAGGTTTTCATACTTATTTTTTTGTTTGATACATCAGAACAATGGATATACATGCATGTTCTTTTATGTTTGTTACATCAAAACTTCGACATTTGTGAAGTGATTTTTTTTTTGTTGAAAGGAAAAAAACATTCGCTTGTTTCCAATTTTGAATGACATTTAACATTGGGTTCCGAAGATATCCCGAAAATTGGCATATTGGTTGATTTAATGTGCTTGTAATGAAATGTACCGTTGCTATAAATGACATAAATAGAATTATAGAAAGTCGATTTTATAAGAAAAAATTAATGTTTATTTTTATTTTCACGTGGAAGATAGATACTAGTTTTGTCATGCGAAATTCTTCTGCACGATGAATTCAACTTCCCACAAGCTATAGCAACCGCAAGATGCAAGCTTATTTGTAATTTAAAATTTATCCCTTGCTTAATTATATTTAAATATTTTCCTTGTAATTGACAGGGGAATTAGCCGTAACTTACGTACAGCTTCATGAACGTAATTAATAATGGTCAAGAGCTTCTGTCAACATTACAAGCATTTTAAGAATATTATATACATAAAAACATGTTAAGCGAATTCGTTTGAATAGTGCATTTAGTATCAATTCTATGAATCTATAAAAATTATTTGTACTGTGCTCAGATCGTCTTCAACGTGACTGCGGGCGCCCACTACCACATCCCGCTGCTGCTCAGCCCGTTCGGATACACCACCTACAGGGGCAGCTGAACATCTACGGACCTAGCTTTACGACAAAATGTTGCATTTTAAAATTATATATTTACACAATCTGCTCTTGTACTAATTAACTTGCCCCCTTTCAGCCTAACCGTAAATAACCTGACCGGTTGGCAAGATGCTTGCATTTAACGCCGCTGGTCGTGGGTTCGATTCCCACACAGAACATTTCTGTTTGTCTCGAGTCTGGATGTAAAGACCACCGGGGGAAGGGCAGCAGCACCCTCTTCTTGTTACGGTGGAACATACTGCGATCGCCAGCCCGCCTGCCAAGCGTGGCGAGTATGGCACATTTCCCCCAATGATGCGATGAATGGAGGACGCCTATGTCCAGCAATGGACAATCATAGACTGAGGCGGAACCGTAAATAAACATTCTAGAATAGATCTCAAGGCGAGCAATAAAAAAAGTTTCTAGTCACCGGTTCATAGGTTGATGGTGATGGGATATCTAGTCACATGGCATCTGGTTAAAGGTTCACTCCAAAACAATGCATAATGTAGGGTAAAAAAAACTCAGAGTAGTATAAAAATAGTATATAATCATCTATAAACATATAATGGAGTAGCCTAACCTACATAACTGAACTTAATTGAATGAATACAACATTGACAAAAAAAGAGGTAGACAAAAATACCTGAATTCATTAAAAAATTTCGTTTACATATTAGCATTATTTGATTCGCAATACATTAAAGCAATCAATCGTATGCTTTGAAGAAACTAAAAAAAAAAGATTTTAATTGTGTATAAAAAAATACTCAAATTTTATATATTGCTAAAATTGTATTAAAATATCATAACTTAAATTGTTCTGACAGCTATTCACTAAAACTAGACTACAATAAAATTTAATGTAAAATAAAGGTTTGCGAGCTTTAATAAATATTCCTGTGTCATTTCTAATTTAACATAAAACAACTTGTAAATTTCTAGAAGTTTTGTTACAATTCACCCTTGAAGTGATGTTGTGCTTGGCCCATTAATGTCTTTCTTCGCCAGTGCAGTTGAGTTGGGAAAATACCAAATATTTAATAATAATTTGTTTATGTGTCTTCTTGTTATAATAATCGATAGGAAAACAATAATTATTTAATATACTATACCACTATTATATACTGTCTTATTTTACACTTATTTATCATACTATTAGTACAAAAAATATCAATAAAATCCTATTGAAAGAACCTATTCCATAAAAACAAGTCAACGTTATCTTTTATAAAGCAATTTGTTAAATAACGCATTTTTTTCATCTAATAACAATATAGGTTCGGTTTGTGATGGAGGGAAGGCAAGATAAAAAAAAAATACAAATTAAAAAAAACCAGATATAAATAAAAAAAAAGAATGTCTCAATCTAATTCCTACTCCTGACATATACAGCTAAACAGAAATATTTACAGAGGATGTATTTTGTAAGAGAATTTTGTTTGGCACGGAGTCTGGTCGCTGGCGTTGACTCTGTAATGTAAATGGTCAAATTTGTCAGTTAAACCATAGTAAATATATACTTGCACAGCCACCCGGTCTTCCCATTGTCACAAGCACTATATAATATCACAGTTTCATCACAAATAAATTTTCCATGTCCAGTCTAAATGTTCCAAGTTCACAAGGCCTGATGATTCTTCTTCTCTTTGATACCTATATTGAAAACATTCCAAGACATAGCCTTGCTACCAGAAAAATGATAGCTATCAGACTAGAAAAGGCACTTCGTAACTTACTGATACACCAAGTACGGAGTAGTCAACATGTTTATATGGATTATTAAGTTTCACCTTGAATAACCTAGAAAAAATTGAATATTATGGCTCATCCTTGCATTCCTGAGAAACATTTTAAATTTAGAAATGTCTATGAACCTGTGGAAAGAATAAATTAATTACACAAAAGAGAGAAAGACTAACTCACCACAGAGTGCTGGGCGCACCCTACGCCGGCCCTACGGCGCTTGCCGCCGCCACATCTAGTGTAGTGAAACGAGAATCAACACATTAGAAATGTTTGCAACATCTTGTCTCTGCTCCAAATATGTCAAAACCCAGCATTTTCAACAATTGTTATCTTCATCATCATCATCGGTCATAAACAAGAAAATTAATAAAAAAAATCTTGCATTTTATTCCTAAACAATTAATTAATTAATTAATTTTTATAGCCTATTTGTATTTAATGTATAATCGTAAGCTTCTTTCTTTCTTAACTCTGTTTTTATAATAGTTTATGTTCTCACTTTTATAGTTTTTGTGCTTAACTATATTTCAATGTTGTTAAAGTGAATAATCTTGTAACATACACAGTGAGGCAATTAATAGGAAACATTAGTATATATTTACACATTTTACATTATATTTTATTCTATCTTTAGTTATTGTCTTCACTTGATAGTAATTTCTTATTATGATAACATGGCATTATAACATGGCCCAGGCATTTATAATAAAAATTCCTGTAAGAAGCTGCTACTTGTCTAATACTTTATATTTGTCTGCACGAAATTGCAACAAACTATGCCACTCTCTAAAACCAAATGCAGTTACTACATCTAAGACGTAAAGCTACTTTTGTTTGTAATATTATTTGTAGTGTATGTTGAACGTGTTCTTATTAATTGTATTTTATTATGAGAAAAACATAGTTTTAGAAATTGCTGTTTTTATTACAAAAAATAAAAACAAATTGAATTTAGTAACATTTCAAATATATTTCATTAATGAGTTAATGTTTTAATAAATTAATAAAATAGTAACTATTTATGATAGATAGATATAAATACATAACAAAGGGATTTACTTATTCCTTATTTACTGACCTCCTAAAATCCGACCTGCAAAGAAAATGTTATTAACCAATTAAATATAAACAAATAAAAACTTACCAATGATTTCCTTCCTCTTGTCCGACAACTTCTTTGTACCGGGCAATCATAAGCTTTTTTACAGTGTCTCTATAGGTCTCCCCAGGAGTTGGAGTGTAAACACCTCTCTTCTGCCCCAGTCCTGCTAAAGTTGGCCTCTGCTCTGCCTCTATAGGTGCTATTCTGCCTTGTTCTGTTTTCCCCAGACCTCGACCCTCAGACCAGCCCATCTTTTGCAACATTTTGCCACCGATTGTATCCACTACTGATGGAGGGG
The DNA here is from genome assembly GCA_018246295.1 of Papilio alexanor hazarajatica. Taxonomy (NCBI): domain Eukaryota; kingdom Metazoa; phylum Arthropoda; class Insecta; order Lepidoptera; family Papilionidae; genus Papilio; species Papilio alexanor. The sequence continues at coordinate 6,373 of DWLR01000162.1, read as the reverse complement.
GATGTGATATGATTGGTGCATGTGAATTATCAGAAGGTTCATAACGCTTTCTTATGGGAGGTGGCTCATCTTCGCCAAACTTCATTCTCCTCTCTGCCGCTCGATCTCTGTAGCCATTAGTCTGTGGCAGGAGATCATTTTTCTTGCGAAACTCAGCTAAATTTTGTTTATGTAAGTCAGATAATGTTTTATGTTTTGTTAGAACTTCAGCTGATGGGAATTTACGTTTACAAATAAGGCATGTCAATTTGGGCCAGTCAATGATTCCTTCATCACTTTCAAAGAAACTAGGTTCAGTTCTTTTAACAAGAAAATCATCAGTTGACACTGGAGGAGGTGATATTTCTCTGACATGTGTCATGGAAGGGGCACTGCCTAGCACAGAGAAGCCAATATCAGCTGAACCTTTGCTTGCACCAGTATCCAACGGTTGCTCCATTACAAAATTGCTTCTGGCATTCTCTTTCTTTTGGTTTAAAGTTCGTGCCCATCGTTCCATATCTTTTGCAATCTTCTTAGCCACCTTAACTTTATCCTCTTTATCTTTCTTTTTCTTTTCTTCCGGTTCTTTTATAATGGTATTTTCTGTTGTTGCTTCTGGTGGACTAGGCAATTTAGGCTGGTCTGTATTCTGCTGGTTTTGAGTGGCAGCAATATATGTGGACGATGTTGCATCCCAGTACATATATAAACTCAGCTGACTGTTGTAAAAATATTGGGTTGCACCATCATAGTACAAGCCTGTGGCGGGGTCATAATAATATCCAGATGTTTCATCATACATAAAAGTTCTAACATCTGGTGCCGTGTACACAGTTTTGCCATCGCCAGTAGGAATTTTGGCAGCTGGATTAATTTGTGTATTTGAAGAAACAAATACAGGAGCGGATACGGGTACCCATGACATTTGCCGGGCTTGCGCAGCATTGATGGCAGACTGAGCAACTGCAGCTGCAGCATTCACTCTGTCGGCTTCAGAAAGTGATTGAGAGGAAGCATTAAAATTGGCCATCTGTGTATAATATGATGAATAGTCTGCTGAATTGGATGAAACACTTTTTTGTAGTTTAGGTGGCTCATTATAAAAAGTAATAAGAACTTCCCTTCCATCTATCTCAAGAGGTGGGTTCAAAGACATTAGCTCCATATGAGCAGCAGTGGACTGAGAGATAGAATTGAAATTGATATAAGCAAGGCATTTTGAAGCTCCAGTCAATGTTTCTCGCCCAATTGTGATACCTGCGATAGAATCTAAGATTTGTTTTGAGCACCTCTTTTTTAGTACTTCTAAAATCTTTTCTTCAGTTGTCAAAGCATCTAAACGTCTGAATAGAAGTCTCTTTGTTATACCAGAGTTAGCTTCTGAGCCGTTGCCCCTTTCAGAGTCGAGGCCAAGAATGGTACCTTCTGTACGTTTCCCTTGGCAGTTACGCCGGTAGCAGACCTGACGACGTTTGAAATTGTATGAGCCGCATTTACAGAACCAATCTCCGGCAGAGCCATTAGGACTTTGCCCGTCTTCCATTTTATCACGAGAAGCATCATATTTACTGTCGGTACCCTCGGTATTTCCTTCCTGTCTGTCTCTGGTTCCGGAAGGGCTGTTAGATTCCGAATCTTGATTTGGTGTAGTCTCAGTCTCGCCGCTAATCTTAGGCGGCGAAGGCGGAGCCGGCATGTCCCGGTCGTCGAAACGCCTCAATGGCGACCGTCGTCGCTCGCGGTCACGCTTCTCAAAGCGCTCCCGTCCGCGGAGGCGATCGGTGTCGCGTTCGTAGCGGTCGCGGCGGTCCCGGTCGCGATCGCGCTCGTACCGGTCGCGGTGGCGGTCCCTCTGAGGTGACTGCCGCGGGCTCACGCTGCGCCTCTGGTCCCAGGCGGGCGTCCGAGGCCCATCCTCCCAGCGAGCGTCCTGGTCGCCCCAGCGGGAGCCTCGCTCGTCCCTGCGCCACGACATCGCTGCCTGCGAACATCACCCGCATTGTGAAACAGATGTACTCACATACCCGATGCAGAAGATCCTTCCTCGATGAAATGTGGCAAACCCGTTGAACAATGAACCTTTCTCTTCATACTATACTGTTTACCTGCTGTAAGAAACTCGGATTCAATGTACTTGTGATCCTTTACACTGATTTATTTTATTAAAGTATAGAACGAAATTGATCGTTTGAATAAATTTATTCTAAAACTACTATTCCGTATTGTTTAATCTAGCTTTATCATTAAAGGGAAGGCTAACACGCCATTTTCCTTTTCTCAATCAATTCAATTGTAAGGCATAGACAAAAAAACATAAAAAATAAGGTTTTTAATTTTGTCTATGTTGAAGCTTCAACAAATTATGATCTCGTTACCAGGACATAAAATCTTCAAAAAAAAAAAATATGACAACAAAAATTAAGCAATTGTAATTGCAAATTGAGAGCTCATTGGCCCTACATATGAATTAATCAAATTAATATTCTCTTTCGAATTAAGTACATACCTTATAAATTTTATGTGCTGCTGTATACTGGCTGGCTTAAATATTTTTTTTTGATTTCATTATCAAAAAAAAAACAAGACCCACTTTCATCTTCAAAATACATTTCACTATTTCGTTGGCGGTGAACACACGAACTTGACGAAATTGTTAATTTAATACCTCTGCTAAAATGTCTCCCAATCCCATTCTATTTGTATGATTGCAGGTATAGCCAGTTTTTGCTTAGAAATCTGTTGTTATATTTTGTTACCTCCTTGCCTTTGAACTTTACCGTTGTATGTTATGTATAGTAGTGTATACTTTTTATACCTATACCTAGGCTTAGGTAGGTATTGCCAGAAACTAAGAGGCTTTAGCCCTCAATAAAATTATCATAATTCTCCCGGGAAAATTTTAAGGAAATCTTTTCTACAAGTATAGCAAATTTTTTTCTTCTGAATTACACTGCCAGGACTTGATTTAAACTATTTTGGTGTAGATATTACTAAAATCGATTTTCAGAAGGATTTTCCCCTCAACTCCCAAAATGGGGTTAAGCCCCGCAAGATCCTGGATTCAGGCCCTGGATGCCTGGATAGGCAAAATATGTTATTCTAATAAAATTGTCAAAAATCAGATAGCAAAATACTATATTCTTCCTGAGATAAGGGTACTCAGACCCTTCCAGTGAATAATATAATAGTATAGATAGATTTAGAAAAGAAGCGAACAACAGGAGCAGTACTCAAAAGTCGACTTACGGTACTGCATCAACCGCCGAGACGCAGAAGAATAAAATACTTCATATGTTTTCGCAGAGGTCATGCTACTTCGCCGTTAAATCGGCTCATTTATTCAATGGCTTCAATCACCGTCGGCTTAAGCTTTACCATTACTGCGGCCGTAGTTAAATTAAAATAAGATGGAACCTTGTCACAGTAAATGAAAAAGGACAGTTCTCAAGTGAAGTAGCGACAACAAAGTTCTAATTGTCCCCTTTGAATCGACTTGTCAGTAGATATAGTAAACGGCAATAAATATTGAAACTTTGGAAATTGATTATGTTTTTGTAGAGCCGGCAGAAAAGACGGCGACGCGGTTCGCCATCCGTCACGTTACGTCTCCCAGAAAGGCAGCAGGTGGATTGTTGAGGCCCATTTGACCACCCTGATTGAGAGAGGTTCGCCAGGACCGCGCCAAATGAAAATCCGTAATTTCTGCTTATCCTCTAAGTTACGTGCGTGAGTTATGTTATTGTTGTAGAGCGTTATCTGTCACATACTACCCATGTGCGCTTTGTGCATCGGAGCTAACGTTCTACGAAGCCCAATTCTGTTATAAAGGTCGATGTGCAATATTTATTGCCGCGTTCAGTACGAGGTATGTGGAGCGGGAATTTTTTTAAATTATGCAGCTTGATGGTCTGACGCTACTGTCCCAATTAAAAAGAAGCTGGCATCCCTTTCCAACCACGCGCTTGTTATACAAATACTTTTTACACTATAAATATATATATATATATTTTGGTTAAGTCTAGGCCAAATTAAAAATATTTATTTACATGCACACCACACTTGTATACTACGCATGACGACTGAATTTACGAAATGATATTCATTACTTTTTTTAATTTCATATATTCTTGAATATCTAAGTACTTACATACATGTTGTTTTAATCTAGTTCTTAATCTAAGTTTTGAGTAAGCATGTAAGAACAAATATAACAAACTTAAAATAAATAAAAAAATAGTAAACGTACTCTCGACATACATAAAAAGCATTATGATTATGTGGACATTTTTTTTTCTAAATAAACGCCACTAATAATGTAAATTACTGGAAATTTAAAAATCATTGACAATTAATATACAAATTTTATTTTAAATAAAATTTCATTAAGCACACATTAAAATGAGAAACATTACATTAATATTTCACTTTTTTACTTATTTCAACAATCAAAAGAATTCAAAATAGTGTCTATGACAGCAAATTTTTTTCTTTTATCCCTTTTTTAATTTCTTTTAATTAAAAAAGGGATAAATCGAGGATAATTTCAGTATGATTGCATTCAAAAAAAAAAAAAAACTTTGGATGATGCAAGGCTTTAGCAAAGGCCTGTCCAGCAGCGGGCTGACACTGATCGTGATGTCAGATACATATGTTATCTGTAGAGATGTATCACACACCAGACACCTACATATTATGTACAAATGGAATAAATAAGTTAAATAATGTTCATATTTGACATGTCGCATTTAGTCCTTAAACACAAAAAAAGAAAAACATATTCTACAATGTCAGTTGTCTTATTAACACATTATAAATGACTTTGACAAATAAAATTGAGAATTTGGAGATATTTACAATAAAAAAATAGATATATGAAAATATAATTTTAAGCAAACTGAAATTTTCTTGACAGTTTAACATAGACTAATTAATGAAATAATTAATAACGTTTATTAAATAATAATTTTAACTTAAATTAAATGGCTAAGAATCTTGAAAGGAACGGTTAATCGCGAGCAATGTGCAAACCTAAAGCCATCTCCTACGTAGCACAAAGTTCTACAATAATTATGACATTTCAAAATTTAATAGCAATTTTGTTGTAAGTTTTAAACAATCACCTGCCCCACTGCGGCAGACAAGAGTTAACAGAGAGATAATCAATCTTTCGATTTCCTCATAATTTTCGTTTTATCCATATCCCTACAGCTCTGTATTTTTGAATACATATTAATTAATTGTGGATCGTAATGGATAATTAATTATAGTTTGTCTTGTGTGGTTGTCTTCATATAAGAAGGGACAAGGAAAACCATGTTATTAAATATGAAATATCTTTCTTCTTGTCGTTGACCTGCCATGTAAAAATCAAATCGTGCGTGGTATTATCTATTTATAAGAAAAGAAAAAGGCGGTATGAAGACGAGGAGCGGTGCCAGGTCGCAGGTGCCAGGTGCCAGGTGCTAGAGCCCTAGTCGGTCCTGCCGGTGAGCAGGTGCTCGCGCAGCGTGCAGATCTCGCGCTCGATGTTCTCGCGCGCCGCCTCCTCGAAGCACTCGAACTCCTGCGTGTGGAACAGCTTCGGGATCTGGGAGAACTGGTTCAGCACCTGGCCGTGTGGACAAAGCGGAATTACCTACAAATGTATTTGTGTAGTAGTGAATAGCATTTAACATCCAGCTGTGAATACATGACAGATTCCCTATATGACCTGTTCAGTGCACAAATTGATTAACTTCATAAAAATAATTAAATTTTTTAAAATTCTCTTTATAATATAAATTCGAAATATATTATGTAGGATGCATAAATACAGAAATAGCTTTCATCTAATGGTATATAAAATCTATAAGAAAGGATAGCCAAAAAATAGTCGTCAGTAATATTACAATTTTCATATGCTTGGTGGAGTTAATCGATTTGGCAACTGAAAAAAGTAATAAAGTTAAATTCAGTATTTTTTTTTTAGTTTTTTTATTATAGAAAAAGTTTTAAGTATATAATAACTCTATATTTTTATTTTATTTATTTATTTTAAAACTTTATTGCACACAAAAAGTACAAAAGGCGGAGTTAATGCCTAAAGGTATTCTCTACCAGTCGACCCCGCATTAAAAGAAAAAAAGGCAATGAGGTGCACTACATGAAAAGGAAAATCAATATATAAAAAAAATCTAATATAAATATGCATATATATTTTTATACAGAATAAGGGAGTCAAACGAGCAGCGGGTCGCCTAACAATAAGTGAACCGACGCCCATGGACATCCGCAACACCAGAGGAACTGCAGATGCGTTGCCGGCCTTTAAGGAGGAAGTAGCTGAAGTAGCTCTGCTTGAAGGCCCCTAAGTCGTATCGGTTTGGAAATACCGCTGGGGACAGATCATTCC
>DWLR01000161.1:0-33632 GCA_018246295.1 Papilio alexanor hazarajatica | reverse complement strand
AAATTAATAGGAATTAATATAAAATTAATACAATAATTTTAAATCTAAGTGAGGCTATATCTATTGAATTAAACGGGCTAATTTTAAAGATTTTAACGCGTTAAATTTTTTCAAATTATAAAAATCGCCTAAATATAAGAAATTATTAACACTACTAACTTTTTCTAGATTCTATGTTTAAAGTTAGTTAGTAGTTAAAAGAGTCAAATTACTAAAATTTAAATAGAAGTAAATTTATCTAATATGTTAAATACATTTTTATCGTTTTGGTTAGTTTTAAGCTTTAAGCTAATATGATTTACGACAATAATACAATAATGTATTTGAACCTTATGTGTACACCTTCCCTAACCTGAGCTATTAGACGTTTGACGCTTCGTGTTTATATTCTTAAAGTTGTTTAAAATAAACACTGAATAATAATCCATCGCAAATTTAATATGTTATTCGAGCTCGAGGCGTTTATTGACATAGTTAAAAACATAATTCTGACATCAGTCTTGGTTTCGATAAAAAATTGAGCATTAAGTTTTAGTCTGTCATATGGCAAAGTTAAGTTAACAATGTAATAACAACTACGTTTTTTAAATTAAAATATAGTTTTAGTAATCACGTATAGTTATCGAATTATCTATTCTTCTAAATCATGATCACTCAAAACTTTTATCATACATATTGCCGTTAAGTGCATTTTTGAATTTTAGTATTAGAACTTAGAACATATAATTAGGTGGGATTAGTATATTAAATGTTAAATTAACAACTAGTAGTAGTATAAGTCAAAATTCTGTACGAACAATGATGATTTTTGCTCTTGCATGAAGTTTGAGAAGCCCTAGCGGCTTAGTCAGAATTTAATACAGCATCTGTATACATCAGCATCACAATAGCGGCAGACGTTTCGCTTGCGGAAGCAAAGTTGTAAATTTTTACAACTACCCGCCCGTTCGCAATTACCGGCGCAACGCAGGGGAAGGGTTGAGCGTAGAAGCAAATAGTTGTTCGATCGCATACTTTTGTGATTATTTAGAAAATATTGGAACTGAAAAGAAATGTACAATATTATTAAAAGTATAGGCTAAAAACTAAATAAAAAGAACATTCGTTGTATTACACGTCCCTGCAGCGCCTTTGAATTATAATTAGCAAAGATATTTCTAAATTAAATGTGTCTGAACTCGAAACGTTGTGTGGTCTTTAAACCTTAATAGATAATACCTAATAAATATTTTACATTTCCCATTCCTGGAAGGGAATTTGTTCGGATCTGTTTTTACGGTGATTCTCTTCATGGCCATTGTTGCTACAAATAATTTATATGTTGTTACTTCGTTTGGAAGGACTCTCCTTTATTAAACTTACGTAGGAAATCCAAAAATTATATTTATCAAAGTAGGTATATGAGATAATCGCTATTTTGTATGCAAGTACTACACCTCAAGGCTCAACTCGAGATAAGCCCGCAATATTAGAGATAACTTCGCATTGAAATCGACCCAAAACTATGTTTCCTAATTAACAACGACACAAATACACTAGATGTGTCAAAAATTGTTATTGAATTTACATTGGCATCTACAATATTCTACTATATCTATGTAAAAAGAAACACTTTCAGGCAAACATTACATTTTTGGTTACGAAAACCTAAAATGCAGCAGGGACTCAAGCGCCATCTGTAATTGTAAATTATACTACGACGGTGTGTGGAATACGGTACCTTCTCTTTGACTAAGATTGGCGGTTTAGCCTCCAGCAGTATATTCTATAATACTAATGAAGACTGAACAATGTGTTGAAAAACACTATTACAGAAAAAAAAGTCTTTGGATACTTCCATATCATATATATCATTTAACATATTTGCATAAACGCATCTGCCCGGATTAGTATCTGTGAGATCGACGTCATAGCCCGAGGGCTTCCGTTTGGGAACGAGGAGCTACTAATAAGGCTTGCGCTGGTTTGTGTTCAATCAATGGTGGTGCAGACTGGAGAACAAACAAGCCACCTTGATGAATTGACTGAATTGATTGTAAGTCTTGATTTATGTGTAGATTACAGTAAATTTCAAAAGAGTAACCGATTTCTAAGATACAATTATACCTTTGCAATTCCCTCAGAGATATTTTTAAGGGCTAGAGATATTTTTTATTGGCCGAAAAGTAGTAATCAAAGTCGACAGGAATACATAAAATAAATGCTATATAGCAAGAATTCTTATAGTCAACTTTTTATCTGTGTACAATTTGTTAAATCGTGGTATACTTTAAATGGCTTGCTCAATATTTTCATATAATTTCTTTTCAAAAACTGCACTTATTCTATTGTGTTTCATTTACGTTTAAAGTTTAAAAATTTCCAATGTTTTAATCGAGACCAGCTGCGTAATACAATAGCAAATCTTTATTTTAAAAAGACATCTTAATCCTTATACATTCACACATACATTAGGGATAATATTTACGTTGACTTCCTCTAATATTTCAATTCCAAATTTTTCTATTGATAAGTCAAGATCTTCCTATGATTGAACACGTCGAACTGTAGTGTTTCAAATTATCACATTTCAAATATATTTCCCACGAGCAATTAGACACGTGTTGGGACCTTTCCACTTCAAGAGGTTAGGGCGTGTCCTCAACAAATATTGTCTCTGAGGACCCACTACGCTGACTTGACTGTTTAAGCGATGAGTGTTTGGTGACAAAGGCTGTTCAATTACGTGAATATGGTTCAGTGAAGTCGAGGAAATGTAATTACATATGATAATAATGTAAACGTGTCAAATCTTGTAATTAAATATTTTATGTTTTAATACAACTTTTTCTTTCGTATAAAGGCTAAAATACCATGAATTTATTTCTACTGTTTTACTAATTAAAAATGCAAAAGGTGAACAACTGATTTTTAAAACGGTTGGTACTACCAAGATCTTGTATCAATAATTATAACTGAAAAAGTAATTTTAGCAATTTCATGGAGTGAGATAGAAACAAAAAAAAATATTATATAGGTCAAAAAAAATCTTAGGCTATTATGAATTTTGAATTTTGAATGTTGAATTTTTGAATAGGAGACTTTTGTTTAATACTCTCATCTTTCGAAATTCCATCATCGCTTGTCGCTATTTTTTTCCCAAAAAAAAAAAAAAAATTGTTATTTAAAAAAATCTCTTCTTAAATTCCTAAAACCATATTATAATATACATTTTTCGTTTCAAATAAGTATTAGTAATTTTACACCCATGTTGGGAAAGAATTGTCAAGGAATTCAAAAGAGTAAAATATGTTATACATTTTGATATTGTTTGATTCAGAAAACAATAATAATAATTTGTAAACTAAAGGATGAACTTCCACTCTGAAGCACTCACAACAATCACAATAGGAGCTCAGATCCGCGTTGTTATCGTCCACTAGACGTGGATCTGGACAATACGATACCAATAATCTCTCCCTATTAATTATAATTGACATATTTCGTACTTCATCGGCAATTTGTCGGATGCTATGTGAGCGGTCACGTGGCCAGTCGTGTTTGTTTTGATGTCCAGGGCTGTGTTCATTAGAGGGTTGGTCGCTTACAAATGTGCGGGCGTAGTACTTCACCATTCTGATGGACATAAAGGTGTTTTAATTTGAAAACTGCGCTCGATTTCGTTAGTAGAAATATAACTACGAGTGGCATAGTTATTTTATCAGTGAATAGATAACAGGTCAGATAGGGTTCGATGACTTTAACTTGAAATACCTGATAATAACTTGATATTACTATTATAGGTTTTGTATAGGTTAAAACATATAAACGGTTAATGGTCTAGTAAGTTTTTTACTATGCAGTACATTTTGTAAGACATTTATAAAAATAAAAAAAATAACTCGCGACCCTTTGTATGTTAAAAAACCAATCGCAACTAATTCCCATGTCTAAATTCGTTTAGGGTCATTCAATTGCACTAATTTCCAAACATTGACTCTTGTATTTTGTTAAACACGTCGGCACGCGAGCGCCGCGGGCGCTTTTAGACAAAAAAGTTTTAACAATAACTTTTTAAGTGGGGCAATGAATTAAATATTAATATTAGAGTTCCCAGACTGAATATGCAAAACCATGGTAATAGAACCAACTAAAATACAATACCTACAACTTTATTACGATTGCATATATTATTACCTTTCAATTAACGCAAACGCCAATGCCTTATGGTATATATTCTATAGTGGTATTGTAGCTAAAGGTGAGTAAAACGAGTTTTTTTCCCTTTCCATATTAACCTTTTATACCCTTTCTTTCTTAGATCGACTCCATATATACGTAACATCTTCTGCGTACGGTGATCACTTGGACACAGAAAATCATTTCCATGTTATACCGAAGATCAATCTCGAATATAAACCGAATCGTGAGAATGATCCACGTAGTTTTGAAGAACATGCGGAACCCGATCCCTAATATTTGTGTTGCGAGGAGATCTTATTCTATTCAAATATCGGCGCGCTTATTGTTAGTTTATTACTCATGGGAAGATTGTTGCTGTGGGATGTGGCCGGGGGCAGAACGTGACAAAATTTGCGGAAGTAAACGTTTCGTTTACACACACACGTTTACCATATTTATCTGGTTTTATTAACAGTTTGTTTTTCTAAAGGAATAAAAATGTTTTTATTGTCAAACTTCATCCCGTGTTTGCACGTATAGCAGGGAATATACATCAGTGTGACATATATGTTTTTGATATTATACTTCTTTAGGCGCGTTACACAGGAAAGACAGGAGTGAAATATCTGATCAAATGTCTTCTCTCACGTCCAGAACACGGACGTGACGTGGTCATGATACTTTCCCGTCAAACTGTCCGCTCGAACATTACCAGTTGTTTATCGCAATTTTACGATGTACTCCCTAAAATATCTTTGTCGATGTCTCCCTTACAAAGCTCTCCTATTAAGATTTTAAATACATTTAGATTTTGATTTAAAAGACAATCAAACAAAAGCATAACTTTTTTCTGACAGACCAGAGTCACCAGGAGAGGTCGCAGCGCGGAGCGTGTGGGGACAAAGGGCACACGACGCACGCACGCGGCTGCCACGCGCACGACGCTCTGATGGCCACCGGAAAATTGACGCACATCAAACGTCACTGAGACAAGTATGGAGTTGGTGCCATCATTTTAATGGAAAAATGTTAGAAAAAAAAAATGTTGATTTTACTCTATCAAATGAAATCTTCGTTGCCATAATATGGTGATAAAAACTCACTTCCTCTTAAACTTGATTTCTACCGCGCGTCTCAGATGCATTAATCATTTTTATTAATTTTTTATGAAAATCTAAATTTGTCTGATTTTATCAAGTATACATTAGCAATGTTTGTGTCTTTTATACAATAATATACCTATAAATATATTTTGGAAATTTCACAAGAGTAATTAAATGTAAACATTGAGATAGCAATTAAAGATAATAATTTTAGCCGAAAAATAATGTGCTACTCCATGGATGTCACTGTTGGCACTTCTGCATCTTCCATTTACGTACGTTTGATTCGATTCTGATTTCGTCAAAGGCATCGTAAAACAGTGGACGGCCGTGCAATTGTTTTTATACAATTTACTCGCACACTTTGTTCGCGGACGCTACTAGAGAGCTTTATTCCGTTTGATTTGCGAATGACACATTCTTGTTGTTATTTTTTTTTATCTGTTGTATTCTGTTGTGTTATTCTCGTGTTATCTGTTTTTGTTTGGGTCGGCGGGAGCGTGTTAGTTTTGATAGATGTCAAATTTACATTATAATGACGTACAAGTTTGGATGTTACGTGAGAATGTGTTTGGGATTATTGTAGGGTTTCTTTTAATATTTTTATATATTTTGGGCTTCGGGGTAGATACAATACAATTAAAACTATGATTGCGAAAAAATACCTGTATTGCTTGTTGAAATCAAAGTTGATACATGTTATATTGAATTTTTAAAACTATGAAAATTATTTCAATTCATTCTCGTTTTATGATAAGGATTGTAACAAATAATTGTTTCTTTTGTCAGATTTTATTTGCATTTTCGTCGTGTGGTGATGAATTACAGATGCGGTCGTCATTTACCTAAATTTTAAACTTACACTAAGCCATTCTCGTGACTCTAAAAGGGGTGAAAAAAGTTAGACACATGGAAGAAATAAAAATTTAAGCAAGCGCTTATTAAATTTCAACAATGTTTCAGACCATATTACTACTAAAATCAATTTTTCTGCTTTTAAAATGGAACAAAGAAAACGTAGGAGGAGACAAAACAAGACATTTATTTCCTAAATAGAGGAGATATAAAAGATTCAACCACGCCACTCTCCCAATTGTTCGTCGCTCGCCGAAATTCATTAAAGCCGCCACGCATCGCTGCCCCGAAGTCGCCCCAAACGCGATCCAATAATTACATACGTTTTAACCCACAGCCACCCTTTTGATATTTGAATATGGTTTCATTTCAATTGACTTAACTGGAGTAACTAACGCCGCTCCAGCATTACGACTGATTTTCAACTTTGGGCTTGAAGAAACAAGGTTAAATATTCATTGAATCTCATTTGTTTGTAAGGTCGACTTTTCGTTAGGTATGGTATTAGAGTAAAAATTTATCAAATAAATTTGATTCTTTAAGCGTAACTCTATTTGCAGTATTGTCACCACCACTTAAGTGGCCACATGTCGCCTGGAGGGCTTTTAAAATCATTGTTGTAAGATTTTAAAGAATGTTGCGATTTAATTTTACTCTGCCGCTTAATAAATCAATGAAATATTGTTTTTACGTAGTTTTTTGTCTGCGCTCGTAGAATTATCATTGCCATTTTATTAATGCCTATTTAATTTAATTGAAGTCAATATTAAAATTTACGTATCATGGCAAAGCGTCAGAAAGGACTTAAAATAAAAGTAGGCTTAAAATATTTTAATTTCATCTCATCTCATTTAAGACAACAATTAACTAATATTAAGATAAAATTAACAAGAGATTTCTGTGTAATCCAAGTGTGATTATTTTTATGTTAAGTTTTATAGAGGCATGAAAGGAAAAAATGGTAGTTTAAGCATTTCAATAATGACCAACCTTTTATCGACACATAAAACCCGTTTTTCCTGGGATTTCACAGCGAATAAATCCTCTATCAGTTTAATAGCTTTTAAAACTCGCAAACTCTTCGTAGTATTTGTTTAATGGACATCGGGCAAACCGCGAAATGTCCGGACACGGAACAAAACTTAAAATAATTGAACCGCAACACGCTCTGCCCCTCGCCATCGACTATATGCACGCCGGATAGTTTTGATACTTAAGTTTGATATTAAAGCGTAAATTTAAAGTAAGCAAAATTAGAACAAAAGTTAATTAAACAAGATGACTATTACCGGTTTTGCATAGTTTTTGCATAGGAGTGTCTAGGGAGATGATGACTGATTGTAAAGCTTGGAAGAAGGAAACGTGTTGTGTCAACCCGATCTAAAAGTAGGAAAATGGGTTAGAGAATGGTGCAACTTCATCTTTAAAATTTCTAGTGCAAATAATACACAAATAATCCCCAAATCGTGTAAAAGTTTAGAGCTTTTAGCATACCACGTTTATTCAATGGTTAAAATCATTGAAGCAGCCACTTTGCAATCCACTGCAATTCTGGGTGCATCTTCAAGACATAAGATCTTAAACATATTGTTATACGTTATAAATTATAAATATGTGTTTACATATATATTCATTTGCAAGCGTCTGACATAAAGTAAGATTTTATAATTTCATAAAGAAAATATTTGCTCTGATAAATTATTAAAAGTACCAAGATATAATAGTTGTAGTTGAAGGGTATCGGAAAGAGTTACACAGCTATCGTCCGGTAGACGTGCACAAGTCATTATCTAATACAAATAAATTAGATTTACGGCAAAAAATGGTAGATCGGGCGTGCACGGCAATACCGCCCGAGGGACGGTGATGAAATTCTTCGCGAATTGACTATACAGGATGAAGTTTAAATGTTTATATAAAATTTACGTATAATTTAAGTAATCATCATATCAACACATTCTTGTTGTTAAATCAATGTCGCAATCAATAAATACACTGTTAGCGATTAATTTTTGCCAATCGCTGGAAGAGGGTTTGACTGACTTCCTAGATTTCAACACAAACAAAATTATATTTCTTAAAACCAATATCATAAATATTTTAAGAATAGCGCATATATTTAAATTTATGATAAAATTTTGTTGAAATTGGAAAATTTCAGGCCATTTAAGGCGGCAGTCAAGCGTCGGATAAAATGATTGATGATTCCTTATTTGATGATAGCAATTGTAAAAAAAGCCAATAAAAATTAACAAGGGTAGAAATAAAAGATAAAATAAATTAAACAACAGTAAATCTTTCACTACCGAAAATTTTTAATTAAAATGCAGACACAACATTTTTCTTTACATTTCCTCACATACAAAACATATTTCAGGTCAGATATAAATTTCACCAACTTCGTATTTTCAATTTCATACGTCCACAGATACGGAGTCCGTAGCAACGTTACTCAATTATTTATTTAGTGAAAACCTACGAGGCGTGCGTCGAGCAAAACAAACAGGAATACTAGCGACTAAGCTGGCATTTAATTAACTTGTTACGAAAATGTTCGGGGAAATTTCATCCGATTCTATTTCACAATGCCATTCCAATGTTTGCAGGTTGCTTACGGAAAATTCACCATTAGGTAGTTTTGTTGGAGAAATAATATTAATATTTTACTAGCTTCCCTAGTACCAATAGCATGCAAGTACAACATGTAAATCCAGTAAACTAAGTAATTTATAATTTATCCTGTAATTTTTAATTCATCTATTGGAACTTTTTGAATGAAGAAATTCGACGGCGAACTAAAGTAAATGACGGTTATTAAATTCAGTAAAACAAAATAGTATCTGTCGAGCTAGCAACGTTAGATATGTTAGGAGAGGGAAATCTTATTTTACTTTATTTTGAACGGGACGGCCTATGTCCAGAATTGGGCTAATATAGACTGATGATGATGGGCTAATACGAAATGACAAGTACCTAATGGAATTAACGTCTTCGACAATATGACACTTATGGAAATATAATAGACGAATGATATTCTCGCATTTTATAAACCAACTCAAAGTAACATCAGAGCATGGTTTTTTATATATTCTTGCGATAATCACGTGATAAAAATTAGCAATTAAACAGAGAGACGGAGAGAGAAGACAGAAAGAACAGAAATTCTTCAATATAACAGAAATTGCTATCCTGCAATATGAATGCAGGAAAGCAATTCAAACTAAATACCTCAATTTATAATCAACCTGTACTTTATTAGTTCATTGCGACACCAGGCCCAGCCTTAGCTCGATCTAATTACACTGAGTGCTTTTCTCTCTCCGGTTAAGCAATAAACATTAAATTTGTTGTACAAGTTATCAGACGATGCGGTTTATTAATGGAAATAAAATGTCAAGCATTAAAAAATTTAAATGAATCTATATACTTAGAGCATGATACATATTTTTTTAAATATTTTATGTAAGCGTGTGCAGGATCCCAACGAATTAATTGAACAAGAGACCGATCGAGTGAATCGTCACTATTACAACTATCGACTTAAAAAGCACCTTATATATATGACGCGTTTGTTTAATGATAAGTACTTTAGCCGTACAAACATTCGTTGCGATTATACGTCCAGTATCAAAACTGCCACTGCTTTTTTTTCTAAGCCTGGTAAAATACGCTTTCGCTTATGACTTGACACTGAACAATATCAGTTCTCAGTTGGTTCATCGATGCATTAGAGGTCATATAATTTGCACCCGTATTGTGCGGAGTGGGCAGAAGGGTTGTAACCAGTGTTTCGCCAGATACACGCTTAAACTAATTAATTTCGTAACAGTTTTTTAAAACGATTGTTAATTTCTTTTTTCCCGGAATTTTACAATAACATTTTTCTACTTTTATAAAAATAAATCCTTTAATGTTCAGTACATCGTAAAAAGTTCTTTGTTTCGGTCATCGATAAAATTTAATTCTTTATAACTGACAATGCAATAACTATAAAAAGTAGCTTCAAATAGCGACATCCTACGTTTTTCCAGTAGCCAAAAGCTGAAGCACGCAGAGCATAAGATGGAAATATCTTGTTACTTTCAAAAATTAAAAATAGTTTTTAAGTGTGACAAAAATTGAAAATGTAATTTTGATTCTGACTCATGTGGTCTCAACCAAATTTACAATTTAAATAACAACAAATAACTACGAGGACATTTTCCATCCCTTCATCATCGGTAGAACAATTAATCATCTAATAACATCGCAATAATTCGAGCTAATTATATCACCATTTGTGCCTCATCACAGCTATTCATTTTCATTACCGGTCACGCGATATTCAGTTTTCATTTAATTACATTGCTAGGACATTCGCATTTACTATAATTGTATGTTCCTACTAAAAAAAATATTTGCAAAAATACATACATAGCTGACATCTATCCTTACTATGACCATTAAGGTACGAATCTAAAAACATCAAGCAATTTTCTACTGCCCTAAATATCATAAGTCTGTTTTATAATTTATTCAACAGAACAATACAAATAAATAAAAATATTTAATTAAACCAATATTCTTTAAGATATTTCCAATTAATACTATTTCAGAATTTCTTGTCGAGCAAGCTTATTTAATTAGTTTCTGTCAAAATTGTTCTTGTTTATATTTGTATTAAGGTTAATGAAAAAAAAAAAAAATATAAATAGTTCTCACTTTTCTAACATGTATTACATACACATCGACGGTATGCGTTCAATGAACACAGATGCTACAACTGTAATTGATACCTAAAGAGCCTGCCCGCGTGTTATTACGATAACGGGAGCTAATTTCAAAACAATCAACTAATAAATTAATAATACACTTATCCCCCCCACCCCTAAGTAAAATCGACCATGTAAAATTATCAGTTTCTAAATTTAAGCTTAAGCAATAGATAATAAAGTCTATTTCATTCTTTTGTAACACTATATATGATGATCCAGCATCTGTCACAATGACATTTGTCACGTGATCAAATTAAATAGACGCTGCAAGGACAATTTTTGTCTGTGGGGTATAATTATAGAATCAAAAGTAGATTTAAAATAAAACGTTTGTAATGACGTTTTGAAATATGTTGATGGTTTTACTATGGTTGTGGAGTGATTATCAAATGTTATAAGTAAAAGGCAATTTAATTTAGTGACTAATACTAACAAGACTTTCTGTTAGGACTATTTAATTTAGTTTCGTTATGCCTTAAGGTTAATACCGCAGACAAGTAAAGTAGAAAATAATTAGGAATAAAAGCAAGATTTTCTGTTATAACGACAACTAAACAACTTTGTAATATTGCCAATTTGCTTGGCAATTTCATACTCAACCGGAGACACGTAGAACAAACTCAATTAGGTCTTGTCGCCACTACAAATACGTAGGATCGTCGTTTCTGTTTGTTCGACAAACCGACTGACTCGTGATCTTTGTTCCGCGCTAACGAGTTGGCTCGCTGAAGAAATATTTTTTCAGGAGAGATTTAAGAACGGCAATTGTTAGGGTCGATTATTTATACACTCAAGAAAGGTAACGTCTATATTTTTCGTATTCATTGCTAACAATCTAAACACCTAAGTGTTAAGATGGTAGAATGTTGAGACCGCTGGTTTATCAGATGTGTTGTATGATCAAGATTGATACCTAGTGAGTCAAAAGTTAATATTGTAATCAGTGCCAATTAATTAACTTCACAATGGCTCCGCTATCTGGTGACTATGAACGATAAAAAAATATTGATAACTACAATGTGAACAAAATGCAGTCCTGTAAAAGACATTAAGAGGCAAGCTAGATAAGTACTACCTATGGTTTTTTAACTAATTTACGTCATCTTTTTTGTCAAAAGATAAGTCTATCCTTCTTCATAATGTGTTTTTAAATTAATAGCTTTGTCTAAAATATGATGAATCTCTTATTTTGGAAACCTGTAATTTATAATATTTGCCTATTGGCTCATTTCTCGAAAAATATACTCTAATATTTTGGAAAGGTTATACCTAGGAGTGAAAAAAAATTAATATCAATAAGACATAGTAAATTACATGTTAAGGATTCGCGTAGCTTATTGAAGCTAATTGAACAGATGTCGTCTCATTTGGAGCGCGAAAATTAATCCCGAATACAGTTGTTGGGCGCCGTAATCCCTCTTGTGAGCGATCACTTGTCCCTCGAAACCACTCATGCGCTGCGATCTCGAATGAAACATATTACATATATCTTTAAGCGCTTTTTAAGCTGTAAAGATCTAATAAATGAAATAATTAATATTTTTTACTTGTAACTCTAATGACATTTAACTGGTTATTGTATTTATGAGTAAATTTGTATTTAAGCTACATATAAATGTAGAAAACTATAAATGTTGCCATTTCATCAAGTAAGTGCATATAAAATCCTTCCAATGAAATCTTTGTTTATTACTAAAGTGAATTTCTTTAAAACAAAAGTTAAAAAGATAATTTATTTTACTTGAAGAAATTTAATGATTTTTATATTATGATATGATTCGAAATAAAGTCTTAAATAACTATACATTCAGTATAAGATAAATGCATTTAATATTATTATGAAGCACTTAAAGCGCTTTATTGCAATAAAATCACTGCAACATCCCTAAATAGCCCGAATCAAGTGATTTTTTCGCTTGGCGGCATCATTACAAAAGTGCCGTTTGATTGACACTCGACACAATTGCGGCAAGTGTAAAAATTGTCAGACGCAGCTCTCGAACATGAGATCCCTTTTTCATTTTGGTTAAAACGTAAAAAAAAAACCATAAGGCAATAGAAACTGAATATGGACGAAATGATTTGAAGATTACATAGCGGATTTCTAGCAATTATGTGAACCACCAAATAAAAGATATGAAATGTGCAGGTATAGTATAAATAATTACAAATAGTTATTAGCCTAAAACTCTGTTAGAACTTCTGTTTATCCACCTTGATTGTGAAAGGATCTATACTTAGAACATAAAGGAAAATTATTTGAATGATTTTATTTAGCACAATTGCCACCTAAATAAAACAAAAGTTCATTTTGTATTCAGAGAAAAGCAAAGACAAAATGCACGATGTCAAAAATAAATTGTCAACTAATTGTTTTGGCAATAAAGATTTTTTTTAATCAAATAACATAAATCTACTACAGTCTAAAACAAATATTAATCTTGTTCCCATGTCTTGAAGCACTACCAGACACGCCTGTACGTGTCAAAAGCATTTGCTAAATTACAAATGTTTCGCATCGGGAAGTACAAAACAATTTTGTGAAAATCTCAACTCAGTGCCAAAGTTTTATTATTGAATTTTTTTTCAGTTAAATATATTGCTTGTTACTGACGGTGGTTAGAATTTATATAACTAAGTAGCAAAATGATAATATGCAGAATAAATTTTAACAATTACAATTTAAAAAGTAAATATCATCAGATACTGGCCTGTACTGTAATTATGTTTTTTTTTTTAAATCAAACTGCAGTTGACAAATGCGTTGATAGAACGTATTTGTGGCCGAGTAAAAAAAAAACAATAAAGTATGAACAGAGTTTTTACAATTTAAGGCCGTTAATAATCTTACTGTTCGTAAACGATGTTACTGGAGCGTGTATTGTTTTTTATAAACATCTCTCAAGAATCACTGCCACTATAAAATCAAATCGCATAATTTACTCGCATCGTTTACGATCTCCTTCGTATGAATCAATCGCCGTGTTCGTATCTCGTGAGCAAGCAATTAATTCGAGAATTTCAATTGTTGGTCTAATTTGTAAACTCACAGCGTTATGTTTTGTAAATAAAATAAAAAAACATACGAATTAAATTCTCCATTCTTTTCACTGTTGTGGGGTAAGTCAAGATAATAATCACCGAGCCCGTCGAAAATTCACCGCACATAAGCAAAATCCGAAATCAATTTTGACTTGTGTAAAATATACCAAATGTTCTAAGCGCAATAACTCCCAAAAATCCTAGGCCACATGCTATATGTCATATCGTAAATTAAAGTAACTTTCAAGCAGTACATAATAATAAAAAAGAAACAAAAAGAAAATACGTGCATGACTTGATGATGACATGGGAAGGATTTTTAATATCTTTCTTACTACATTCATACATACAGACGTGTAGACAAGTAATATTCTGTACGATCTTCTCTTAAGTGAGATTTATGAACAGATGACAGAAAATGTTTTATACGATTCCACATTATACACGTTTAATAATAATACCGCCACAAAAGTAAATTAAATAAAAGAGAGTGCATGGAATATTGTACATACGGTAGAAATTATATTTCCTTGTTTCTTTTATTATTCTACGAACAAAAAAAAAACAAAAATAATACTTATATATTTAAATGTTTATATTTCCAATATTCTTTTTGAAATTCTAAATGAATCCAAAAATATTTGTACGTATGTATGTCGTTTCCATTATGATTTCCTATTTTGGAGATTGAGTTGTGATTCGACACGTCTTCTACGGACTCACATAGGGATACAGTCAGTGGGACTTATTGATTTTTTAAAATAAATCCTAGTAATATTTGTAAGTTAAGCAAGAGCTTTGTAATAGAATTGCACAATCGATAGCTTGTCGCTAGTGCCATCCGTTTTACACGTACGAGTCTGGGGAAATGGCGTCGCAAACTTAACTGGAAGCGATCTCGTGTTGAGGTTATGAGTCAACTGGGCGATGTATGCCGTAAAGCGCAATATTCAGAGAGTACAGCGTAGGTAAGTAAATAGGTACAAAAAGTAAATTAAAAAAAAAAGATATGAATCAAATTAAATAATGGTGTTTACGTGATGGCAACCTCATTTTATTAATATCAGTTTTATTTCTCTACAAAAATACAACATACCTCACGCCCGTAATCCGTAATCTCTAATTACGGATTTCCATTGGCGCAATCCTGGCACCTCTCTTGCCTCTTCCACATTAACACATCTACGCATGGCATGCTCGTCGGTTAAGGGTCATAAGAATTATCCTACAATAATATCATTATACACTATCGTACAATTAAACATACCTATGTTGTTATCATAAAGGATTATTAGGTATATTGGGTAATTTCTTTGTTGAAGTGTCCTTAGATGGTACTGAATCGGGAATTGACTGACTTGAATCCAGGAGCAGCGTAGTTTTTATAGTGTTTACAAATAGCTAAGACAACCGTAACACCAAAAATTCTTCCCAGTAACGTTCCCAGTAACTTCTAAATCAACGCGCGGTAGATTATTTTTTAATGATAGGTAAAAAATTTATTCAAATAAATTTGATGCGTCTTTATTTTAGTCTATGACTGCGAAGGAGTAAAACTTATAATTGAATTGCCGTTAACTGTACCCCACTGACTGTTAAGACTCGGCCATAACTCGCATATGCAGTAATCCGAGACCTTTGTCCAACGACAATGTAACGGTACAACTCAATCAAGAAATGAGCTTATTGCGCAATTTTATAAGACCGGTTTTAAAATCTCTGGTGTTATTAAATGTAGTTTATTGCATTTTATCATATTTGTAGAGTTATAAAGTCTCGATAGCTCTCAGTTTGTTTATAAACATTCGAATATCGAGGACCGAATCATATATTGAATATATTTGTATTCGTAATGCATTCTTAGAATGACTAATAAATTGGCTATGGGTTCAAATTCAATCAATGTGATGTTACAAATAAAGTGTGATATGATGATTTAGTACTTTGTGGTTGGCGTCTACGTCATTCATTAGTGTTTTATTTATTCCATTGTTATGTGATCAATTACATAGTTTGGCATCGCAAGGAACGATATTAGTTAATAATTTGACGATTTGTCATCGATAGATTATAAACTACCAAGAAAAAATTAAATTATAAATGGTTAATTCAGTTCATAATATTTCGTCAGCTTATAATATCGCTGTTAACATTATCAACTAACGATGCTCACTATTAAAACGTTAAGATCTATTTAAATTTCTATCTATTATAAAAAACTATTATAGATAGAAATTTATATCTATTATAGTTTATGTGCGATTTATAATCCGATCTATTTAAAAAACGACATCGGATTATAAATCGCACATTCGATTCAGGAATACCGTTTAATATTTATATCTAAAAGATACGGAAGAAATATGTCATCAACAATAATACTGATAGATGTGCGTAACCTATCTCTTGACCGGTCATAAAACAAAGAAAATACGAAGAAATATGGAGTTGAGAAACGAGAGGCCAAAACCGATAAGAGGTTTTATTTAGTTTCAGTATGCGGTGAATGAAACCCGCGTATTTTTTGTAGAGATTATCCATTTGATTTATCGTGTTTAACTCCGTGATTTATTCGTCAAGTTTGTGTTTAGAATTTAGGGGATGTATTAATATAGATATCGATGTCTTCAAACAATGAGGTATTAGGGATGTATAGACTCTTTGTTTATACAAAATTATACTGACTAGTTGCATCCAAGCAACTGGCCGGTGAGAAATGAATCAATTTTTTTTTTATTTTTCTTTTAAACTCGAAAAATTTGTTTTATATAACATTAATTCTCCACAGCCACAGAAGACTTAGATGTTCTTTTATATTCAATTTCATTTGCTATTTATTGTAAATAAGTAAAAAAATTACAATCAAGTAAAATTTTTAAATTTAAAGGCATTTCCCGCTATCCTGTTGTCTTATACTTCTTCTGCGTATCATCTTTCGATTACATCACCATTAAAAATCAGGTGGGAATTTAGACAAACCTTTTCATATTTAATTCATACTCTTCTTTGAATATCGTGACACTCTATTTCTTTCTTCGATTTTTAATATTGACCTAGCACATTCATCAGCATCCAATTTATAACTACTTGCATTAGATATGGATGTGATATATCACATTTGAGTTAATGTAGTTGTAATTAAACGGAACACAATTTGTATCTCTGCCTACTCCGACGTTAAAATACACAAGTGCCTATTTATATATCATATGGTAATTATTTATCAGCCTGTATCAGTCCACATCTGAATATAGGACATCCCCAATTATTTATATGAACCAGTAAATATTAATTAAAGAAACTATCATCAACATCTAGCTGTAGGTACTAGGATAGCATAAGACATGTGGATAGTAAGAATTCGTTTCTTGACGTTTTGTGTGGAGGAAGCAGACTCGGTATTTCAATTAAAATCATTTATCTTCCGCAAACGCGAAGTCGGACGTGCCACTGTAATTGCTACTCCATACTGTCCTGTTACTTGGTATATATGAAACATAAAACACATAAGCTATAATGGTAAGATTATTTGGTTTCTGAGTGAAGGAAATCACGGAACGATTTTCTTAAAAGAGATTTTGCACATCGCTTACTTCTAAATCTATCTTACCACACTCTGTTATCATAACAGAACTTTAATTTAATATAGGTAATTAAATGTTTAGATCATCAGTTTATTAGATTTTCCTTTTAAAAGACTCGATAAGAAGGTGAGTAATACAGGGAACTAATTAAATATTATTAAAGTGATAAGATCATATAAAAGCACTATACTAAAAAAAAGTACAAAAGACTTCAAACTGAACTAGAAAATTATAACTTCCTAAGTCAGGTACCGTACTTAGAAAACATTGTGCAACAAAAAACTATAAAAGTAGCTTACATTTTGGACCAACACTGAAGAGTATAAAGTCTATTTTTCAGTGTATTAAAACCTAACGGCTACTCAGTGACTCATCGCAGTACTCAGCCAGTGATGTGAAGCAATCGATTAATTATTCAAAAAAACTTTCTTCGTAATTCGAAATGTTTTCCTTTTTCTTTAAACGTGCTAACTGAAAACATACATCTAAAGACAAATAAACTTTTTGTCTTTGAAAAAGATTAATGGTAATTTTAATTTTAATGTCAACTAACGATGCTATTTTATATTAATTAACAACTGAGTAGTTTTAAAGAGATTCTTATGTTTGAAGAAATTAAAAGTCTGAGTGCGCTTAATTTTTATTTATTTAAGCACTTGTAGGATTAAATCGGACACATTAACTGCAAGGTTTAAATTAATTGTTGTGCTTCTGCTCCTTTTAAATTACCTTTTAATCTTGTTTTAGTTTTGTTAGCTCTACTTTATTACGTCTTCTAAGCCAATATGCAATATTGGCATACACAATTATTTAACCTACACTTACTGTACCTAAATCATGGAACGTAAATTGTATTATTATTATCTACTATTACTGAAAGATGTTTGCAATGTTGACATAAGTCGCCATAATTAGCATGTCTCTTCTAATACTAGGTTTTCAATTTAAAAAAAAAACGTCATGTTTTCTGTCATTATACCTGTAATCGGTAGGGTGAGTGCTACATAATGATTAGTTGTAGCATCGGGAATGTAAAAATGTAACTTTTTCAGTTTTTAAGCTGACTAATTGACGCTTGGTTTGTACGATGCTGTAAATATTTAATTCAGTTCTGAAACACAAATTGTGTGTAGGTGGAGTTCTAAATGTTTTATCCATTTCTTTTTTTTTTTTTTAGGATACGAAGACTGATAATGGTTTTATGTATAGTGACGTTACATTTAATTAAATGATTCAGTCAGGTCTTATTTGATAAAAAAATAACCTGTAACTCTTATTCAATGGAAAAGTGCCACATCCATTTGTTCAAATATAATACCAAAAATGGTATCTTTCGGTTAGCATTTTCACATACAGCTACAATTTGTAATTTAAAATCAAAAGCATTGATAGTTGTCTGGTACGTTACTTAAATAACGTATAATCTTAGAAATTTTGCTATGATTATAAAATCTTATAATTTGATCGTATCTATATCTATTTTAGTTATCGATATGATAGACAACCCTAGTCGATATAGTGTGACCGCCACGGTGTCGCCGCGGTAACATGGGGCGTTACTTAAAAGAGGGTTGTCGATATTATTTTTCTTTTTAATTGTTAAATTTTTTTATTAGTTTTTGTAAAAGCAGAAGAGGCCTTTGACTTCGTTCTTGTTAAATTAAAAAACCTTAGACCATCATGTGCAATTTTAAGGTAATCACATCCTTAAAAAAAGATATGTTTTAGCCTATGTCTTTTGTTGTTATATAAACTATATCATGCGCATCAAACAGATCTTGCGTCATGTACACTATATATAGAATATATAAACAAAAGTCACAAAATTAAGGCAATGTATAATGCAAAAAATTAATCTTTCTTCCTTTCACATTTAATATCTAAAAGAGCTTCGTGAAAGTGGATAGATGTTGTTGCCTACTTCTAATATAACTGTGTAAAGGTATCAATATTCTATTATTAATTTTATAAAGTGTAACAAAAATGTGTAAGGGCAACATGTATATTACAATATTAAGTTATTTCACTGAATTTACTTGTAAAATCTCAACCCTATCGCAATGAAGTGTCGTTAGAGGGGAATGTTCGTTTGAACGTAGATCCACACGTCCAGTGTTCCGTGACTTTCTTGCTAATATTATATGCTTTACGAAATTTTATCAAACCTTCTCATATGTAAGAATGAAAATTGAATGTATTATGTTGGTAAATAGAAAATATGGTTGTGGATTTTACAATTCTTAACATACGTATGGTATGTTTAGGCAATCAACCGAATCATTTATTTTCATTTTAAATTATTTAAGTTTAATCTTTACTAGCAATATTAAGACAAATGAATTGATTGTTTGTTCCATATAAACTCCACAACTACTGAACTTCCGAATTGGTTCACTAATAAAAAGCTCCATATATCGGCGAATAACCTAGGCTTTTTTTATTTGCCTATCTACCCAAGCGAAGCTTTACTAGTTGCAAGTGACAATATAAAACGATAGTAAAGGATTTACTAAGTGGGAGAAGAAAAATGATACAAGATCTTCTTACTAGTCCGCTTACTTTTAATCTTTTCTGATTATTGCGAATGGTGATGGTGGCTAAACATCCGGTTGTACGTTTGCCTCTCTCTTTATCCAGAAAATTAAATTAATTCTAACTTCCTGTAACTTCAATGTGCATCTGGCTTTACCATAATTGGGAATGATGTAAAATTTATAACAGCACTCGCGTCTATCAGGAAAGTTGAAAACCCAACTTTTACAACATTTTCAATGAAACACACGTGAGATCCAATAATACTTTAAAGAAGATTTTGTTTTACCTTTTTCATCGTGCACTTAATGCTCACCAAATACTAACATTAAAAAAAACGCACAAATTTCCGACACTTCAGCTGGTCACTGAATTCCTATCACACCAGTTAGGTTTCCTAGCTTCTGGCATCGACTTTACCAGGTCTTCCTAGGTTTTACTATATCCATACATCAACGCATACGGGCTTGTCTATTACAGGTACTCGTTATATCGCATTTCTTTAGGATGTCACTAATATCATCTTATATAGAGTTTTTCTGGGACGTCTATTATACGTAATAATTTATTGCTTAATGTACAAACGAAGAGGGCAGATCAGAAGCAGTTTCAAGACAAATATGGCGCATTACCTGTTGCCCTTCCCCTTTCTCTTTAGCAAGGGTTTAAATAAACACATGTTATACAAATTATTTATGGTTAATTATGTCTTTCATGGACATTCTGTAAAGATAAGGGTAAAAACTTTCGTCTTAATTTATTCTCAGTGGAGTCGCCTTGTCGATGTTAGAATTAAAATTTTATTCACGTAGTAGCTATTAAAACTGTGTGAATAAATTTTTATCTTCTCGACGATTTAAAATTGTAATAAAAACTCTTTTATGCATTCAGAAGACAATGTTGATCTACGTGAATGTTATATTTTAATGAATTAATATTTTTGCATAAATATTGAAACATAGAAGATTTCTTAACGCCATTTATCGAAAGCTATAAATATAATTAAAGTAAATGCTATGAACCAAATTCATTCTCAGGTAGCTTATGTTGTTTCATAACGAATAACTCTTTCTAAGTCTTCTCAGTGAGACTAGAATCAGAATAATTTAGGATTTATATGTACATTTGACTTTATTTTTAATGAATAAATAAATAAATAAATTTCTTTAAATAAATAAATGAAAAAGTAAATAAATAAAGACATAAAAATAATTAGAATGCAAACTTTACTGTACTTGAAATTGACGAATGCGTTTACTGTGTAAATTGAGTTTACTGTGAAGATATATTGAGTTTTCTGGTACATATTAAGTTTACTTTAGGTCAAATTGACCTTTTTCCTTCCGAAGAACAAGAAATACCAAGTACTCGAATAACGACTGAAACGATACTGAGTCCTTTAATAAGCCTGCACCTGCAGTTTTCATAGTATTGATGTTCATTGGTGGTCCATCTCATAACATCAGGCGACTTTGTCCTATTAGGTTATGGGAGAATACATCTCCTTTACGTAAACTCTCTATTTAAAAAGCAATTCTAAGGATAACTTCTCAAGTACATATCTAGTTTTTTTAAACACAGTAGAAAACTATCTTACTAACCTAACTAATGCAACTCAATTCCATCCACAAGCCGAGTTTATAACTAATAACTAAACAAATCCGTGGCCGTAATTCAACAACATTGTATACGAACAATAAAGGTGACACGACTGGTGTATGGACATTACGTCCGAAAAGAGACCGTGTCGCATTTTGTAGAACTAGCTTTCTGCACATAAATTTTACATTTTATGACCTAGAATTAATGCCTCCAGCTCATTATGGGGCTATTCTCAGACAGGGGTACGTTTGTGGGTCAAGAAAGAGTTATTGTGTGAATCTTGAACGGATCCAAAGGGTTACTTTGCAAAGGGGATAGTTTTTTTTGTAGCATTGTAAAATTGTAAGCATTCCATGAGCAAAATTGACATGTTTTGTCTTATTACAATTTTGTTTCATATGTTAAATAAATGATTTTGTAGACCTGACCTGACCTGAAATTCCTGCAATATTACGTATAATTGATTTATCCCGTATGGCATTCGTGTACCCATTTGCACAACAGAAATACTCCCTTTGTTTTAGAAAATTATAAGTAATTAACAGAAATTGCAGGCGTTGAACTATTTATCTATGGTCTATTATATTCCCAAAAAAAGTTAATGTTTGTATAAAATTGAAATTAATTAATATAAACGAAAAATAAACGAACAAAACCATTTTAATAAGAAACAATAATGGATCAAACAGCATGAGACACGAACATAAGCAAGTAACAATGAATGTGTTACATCCATTAAAATATAAAGCTTATTATCATGTTTAATAAATATTGAAACATTGTTGATTATTGCTAAAACAGGTTTGCTTATATTATACTCTCACTAGACCCTACTTACCCCCTCGGACAAGGGACGAATGCGCGACAAAAATAAAACTAACAATGAACGACAACCAGAAGTACATTTTAATAATCTTGTCCAAATAAAGAAACGTGACTTTTTTATAGTCAACATAACCGCTTCGATGATGTAAAACTACAACGAGAATGATACTTATTAATTTTATTTCGATTTTGTCGTTCAGTAAAATTGCAATTATTAGATGAAAGAAGTATACTGCTGAGAATTTTTGTCGGTATAACTATAATAGAACTATGTGCATGTAATATAAATATACTATTGAAACTATCAGCCTTTACTTAGTTTTATTACCTGACTTATTTTATAATAAAAAAAATGGTTCTTCTGTTGTTAAGCGACCATTTACTAACTCGCTTACGAACATTTATGAAGAACTGAGAAATAGTTTAAGAAATGTGGTAAAAGAATCAAACACCCAAAATATAGCAGTAGTAATGCTTCTATATTTCCGAAGAAAATATTACTGGAGTATGTGAAAGAGGGGATGTTTATTAGGTATCTTTTGTGACGTATGTTGTCTTGTCACAAAAGAGTGTTTTTGTAGATATCAATTTGGAAAACGGAAACTTAGAGGCTTGTTAAGAATTAAACCCTCGAAGGTAAAATTCAATATTCCTTTGTACTCGCAAAAGAATATTGAATAATACCTTTTACTTTACTCATATTATTTGACACAGTTACATCCATCCGTGGTGTTTGTTGTTATATCGTTTAATGATCTAAATTTACCGTCCATCAAAAAGCATCCGTTACAATCACAAAACAT
Organism: Papilio alexanor hazarajatica; assembly: GCA_018246295.1. Taxonomy (NCBI): domain Eukaryota; kingdom Metazoa; phylum Arthropoda; class Insecta; order Lepidoptera; family Papilionidae; genus Papilio; species Papilio alexanor. Next base: position 10,371 of record DWLR01000161.1, on the reverse strand, counting down.
TAAATATCTTATTTCACACCTTTAAAACCATTAACATTCTACAACAGAAGAACAAAGATGGCACATCATTAAATCCAAAATGGTCAAATAATGACCATGAATAAATTATGAAGTGAGATAAGGGATCGAAATGGGGTCGCACCTAAATCACAATGGGACCCTAAAGGATCCCTCAAGAAGATGCTTTAGCACCACTGTTATATATTAATGTATGAAACTGTATCACAATACGACGGTAGATTGATGGGCATAAGTATTTTGAATTGCATTTGTTATGGCACTGCTATTAATTGCTTCTCTTCACCAATTGACAGTAACATGTTTGTTTATCACGACACTGTTCAATATGTATTTGAAAATACTCATATTGATACAAAACATTGTACCTCTTAATTATTACACTTTAAAAAAAATCTGTCGGGCTTAATTTCATTGTATAAAGAATGTTAAAGCTACTATGTAAGTAAATTTCGTCTATTTGAATTATGTTACATCAAAATTTAAATGAACATCTTCGAGCCCTCATATAACCTAAATATGTAAGTGTTCATTAAAGAATCTTGATAAACAAATTATAATATTCCAATTCAAATAAGGTATAATTCTCCTAACAGCCGCAAAAGCAAGCACATAAAAGAATTTCAGCTTCAAATATTGAAGAGGTTGATCCATGAGTCACAAAGCATATTGATCTAAAGAGAATCTTAATCCTTTAGGTCGATGACCTTACAAAAGGATTGAAGCACGTACATGCCACGTTTTTATCGACTACAACAAAAAGATAGCACCACACTAGTTCACAGATCATAATATATTCAAAATATGCATTGTTCGATGCTCTTTTGTCAAGTGACGTATTTAGACAATGACATTTTGATGACGAAGATCACCATCTATTTACACGCATCAAATTTAATACAGTTTATAAACAAAAAATTGGACAATAGAGACTATGTATTGGACCTTTTTAATACAATGATTTTGGTGCGCGAGGTATGAACACATAATTTTGTTCACGCATCATTAAGTTTGTGATTACATCTGTTGAGGACTTGATTAAGATTTTTTAATGATCATTAAAATGAAGTCGGTTATGGTTCGCGTGAGAAGGTTGGAAGAAAATGAAGTGTTGACTGATGTTGATTGACCGGTTGGCGCAGTGGTAAGATACTTTCCTCTCTCGTCGCAGGTCGTGGGTTCGATTCCCACCCAGAAAACATTTGTGTGCATGAATATGTCTGTTTGTCTTGTGTCTGGGTGTAATTATCTATATATGTTTGTATTTACAAAAGAAAAGTATTAATATATGTAGTATATCAGTTATCTGGTTTCCATAACACAAGCACTTCTTAGTTTGGGATCAGATGGCCGTGTGTGAATAATGTCCCAGAATGTTATTATGTGGTGACTCATTAACTCTACCTTAAGTCAACCGTTCAAAATTCATCATCAAGACCACAACGTTTTTATGACCGCAAACTTTAATTAAAATTAAAAGAGAGCTTGTGTCTGTTTGAATGATTTTGTTACCAATCAAAATTAGTGGCATATGATAACATTGCGTTTTACATACATAGTATGTAACTATTTGAAAATCTCATTAGCATTCGTGATCGATGATAAGTCTAATACGATTCGGAATTTTGTATATCAAATTAAGATTTTGAAACCAAATTTAAAGTTTTCCATGTGCATTCCGAATTTTCAAATTTATTTGTATAAGGCTGAATACTATTTACAAAAATTCAAATTTAAATTTAAAAGCCTTCATCAAAGATTAAGATAAAAATAAAGATAAATTAGTCTTACTAAAATCATGGTTTACTATGAACAAATTTAATTATATACTATAATCAATTGTAATAAAAATCTTTTCGTAGATAAGACCCATATTAAAAAAAGAAATTGCAAACATTGGATCAAATGTTCGCATTGTCTCTTTTCCAAATATAAAGCATATATATTTCATTTAAGCCCAACTTTAATTTAAGCGAGCAACAAAGCGCACCGGACAATGGCAAGCTATAACAGCATATTCACGTAGACTACGCCGTACTTCGCTTTTCTTACACACGGACACTATTTGTTTCTTCCGTAGTACAAGATACACTAGTGATGTGACCGTTCTGACATCGATTGTAAATAACTGATACTAAATGGTACTTCGTTGTATTTTTGATTGTCACATATTGCATAAACTAAGAACGCATTTCACTTACAAGACTTTTATAAAAGCAGCAAGTTGAATTTAAACAAGGATGAGTTGCTATAACAAGTGAACATTTTTGAAAAATGATTCTAGAGAAAGTCAAAATACCTCTAAAATTATCCTAGTTTATTGATATACTTGGATTAGGATCTCAATAAATGTAAAGTGTTACAGTACCTTCTATTTCTATCAGGAATCTTTTATTTGTATTGAAAAACTACGTATTCGTAATCAAAGCTTACACTGTCCCATCCCTCGGGGTATTGCAATAAGTTTACCACTGAAAAGAGTATTATTTACGACCGGCACAAGAACGGAGGTAATATTTAGCGGCGAGTAAAAATTTCTACGTGTCCCGCAGATATGTCCTCATAAATTTCCTCTTGTAAAAGCTCGCTAATGGTATTTGCAATTGTGTATCACATATCTACGGAATAGAATTCTTACAAATTGTAGCATGAATGAAAATTGCTTAAGGAATATTCGTAGGTTGCTTTCAACGAAATATAACATTGAGGAATTGCTTATTATTTTTGATATTACTCGGAAAATAATCATGAGGATATTGCAACTGTGTAGTATGGAAGTAAGATTGTGTACGAACATTTAGCACACATCTATTATCATATTTTCTCTTTATATATCTTTAATAATAAAATAAAATACCAATAAAATTGTGTAACCTTAACCATTTTTCACGGTTTGTTCTACTACAGTATATTTACTTTTCACGACAAACTTCACAAAAATTGGTTATTTGGTTTAAGCATGAGAACGTAGCACAACCTGTGTTTTCAGCAGTTATAATACGAAACTATTAAAATTAACCATTGTATCATCAAATCTTTCCTAGTTAATACCAAATGTTTGACATGTTGGTAGTATATGGATACAGAATCGATACAAAGGTACCGTACAACTAAAAGCTTTAATTAAAGCCGTATCTGATTCGAATGAAATCTGTCGCGACCGCAGTTAATATGTGAGACCGCACATTCGGGCGCGCGACAATGTTGCGGGACAGTGCCGCGTACAAAAATTAAATTAACGAAGATACGTTGCTGAAATGTCAGATATAAAATTCATAGAATAGGCAATATTTTTCATTTGTTCTAATTAAGAGGCTTAAATGATGTGTTACTTCAAATGCAAGTTATAGTAAATATATCTTTCCTTGTAAAGAGGAATACCAAGTGTATTTTCTAAGGAAGAAACTGGTAAAAGAGCAAATAAAGGCGGAAAAGGAACGAAGCTTGCTGTACCTAATTTATAAGACAAAATGCAGATGTATAATTGCTTTCATTTCGCGCCGATATTCGGTATTTTTCCATGCCGAGCCAACTCTTTAATGCATCAATAATGTTGTAATAATGTTGTTGCTGTTACGAGTTTTACCGCTCAGTCATAGTTTTAGGATATAATCAATGCATTACTCTTAAACATTTCGTAAAATATATTACGTATTTAATTAGGTGTAAAATTATGATAAAAATAAATATTTTGCTGGCGATTCCAGCACTGTATAGCGCAGTGCGTTGCGCAATAAAGTGCAAATATAGACCATAAAATCAGGTTGATAGGTTCGATGCTCCGCCTCTCCATTGCTTCGCTGATAACGTTGACAAATTCACTACTATATGCGGAGCTTTCGAGATACTCCTGTCTATGTGTATAATAATAAGTAACAAGGATATTGTTCGATGATTTACACATAAAAATTGTCTATGTGTATAATAAAAAGTAACCAGGATATTGTTCGATGATTTACACATAAAAATTTAAGGGTTTTTTACTTTGATCACCATGTGACCATTTTTGTACGATGCTTTTCATTAACTAACATCTAACTTTTCATTAAATAACATCTAAATTTTATTAACTAACATAACATTAATAACTGCATGTTTTCAAATTTCAGATTTCAGTGTATCGTGGCACCCTGACTACTTCGGACAGAAATAGTCTGTATCACTTTCTGACTAAAATATTAGATTAAGAAAACATTTCGATTTCAATTATTAGAAAAAGTTTTGACCGACTTCAAATTTAAATAATGTTATTTATAGTCATTAAGTCATTTGTAGCCGCGGTACGTCTCATTACAAATCCATTAAATCCAAATAGAACATCCAAACATCTTGGGAAACCAAGATTCAATGACATTCAAAATGAAATGGGACCCACTTGCGAACATTAAATGTTGTGATATCGGTTCATAAATGACAAAGTACTGTGGTAACAAACATAAAAAAATCAAAGCGAATTGATAACTTCCTCCTTTTGAAGTCGGTTAAAAATAAAGTGTCACTAGATGCGATCTCCACTAACATATTAATTCTCAGAACAATCCCCGACCTAACCTAACAAGTCTAGTCTTACCTTAGTCGAACTATACCCTGTTTTTACCGCTCTGGTAATAAAATATTACACGTCGACTTCAGTCGTTAATCCATTGTGATAGTGGAGGTGAAACGAAAAAGCAAATGTACTATGTAACTAATACACATAGTAAGGACCTGGAGTTCAGAGCCAATTGTACATTAGTCTTTGTTACCTTGATTTGTTGATGTACTCAAGTTTTATTGTTCTCTCTTTCAAATAATGTTAGAAACTATTTTTCTTAGTTTTAGTATTATGAACCTGGAAATAATGGTAATTGTATCCGGATTTAAATTTAAAAAAAATTAGATACTTAAGTGTTTTAATTATTACTTAGTATTTATTTAGGGTAGCTTTATGGACTCTATTAACAAGAGGTCAACGCTTCGTCTAAAGCAATATGCTGATTTAAGCATCTATTTTTTCTCTCGTAAAATGGTTACAGTAATTTTTGGCGAGTAAAGTTTTGTATATCATTTTTGAGGTCTTATGAAGACGAAGCAAAGCAAATATATTTGCCAAAACTTACGACTAAGTAAATATAAGGATATTTGAGCAAATACAATTAACATTAGGCATTTAAAATTTCTGTACTTTGTACCTTATATATTATTAGTATTAGATAAAGGGAAGCAAAATTAAATACGTGACAAAGTAATATATACAGCGGAGATTTAATATCGCAAGTAATAAAAGAGATAGAAAATGTTTTCATTACTCGCATACGACACGGCAGCGACGCTTTGAATAAGCCATATTGCACTAAACGCCTTGTATTTATTTTAATATTGAGAAAGACTGAAACATTGTTGCAACGAAATTTGTCGTTGAAGTTTATTTAAAAAATTGGCATTGAAACATTTTGATAAACGGCGCTCTTATATTCTTTGAAATTTTATAGAAGCCCTATAAAGTTTTGCTGTCATTTAAATTTATGTACAATAATATAATTTTTTTATTGTACATCGCTACTTTAAATTCAGGTGGTATTCAGGCACAACAAGCAAGTGAATTTTTACGCACAAGTATCCTAAAAGAGTAAATTCATTGTTACAAATTCAAAATTTAAATTTTGTATTGAATAATGCACATGTCATATCCTGTCTTATCATATGTTCATAAAAAACAGTTGAAGCTATAATTTGAAAGATATTTATTTATCGTTGTATCGTCATATGCACTTAAATGTACTAAAATAAAAACTGCACGTCAGATAAGCATTATGCATTTAGCGGTAATAGCACCGATTTACATCAGGAATCGCTAATACGAGGATGGCGTGGTACTTTTTATTGGTGGTATCTACCATCGTTTGCACTGCCACCGCCCACCATGTAACAGCCGTGGAAATTGCTCTTTGTAATTTTGATGTTTTTGCCCGACTGACATGAGGGTTATGTTTTACGTGGGTATGTATGTCCGTTCCACTATGACCTACTAGAGCTTAAACTGCTCGACCGATTTTGAATAAGCCGGTGTCCTTCGACTGGTCTTCTTCCCCGGTCATAGGGATTGAGTCAGTAGGGCTTATGGTTTTTTTTTTAATTTTTGTAAATTAGTTACTTATGAGAACAACAAATCTGATATACTGTGAAAATTTAATTAAACTATATTTATAATTTTCTATAAAAAACGAACTGATCATGAAAAACTCTACCGTTTGTAATAAAAAAAACTAAATAAATTTTCACTTATTTAATTAAAATAAAAAGTGGAACAACAGAAGGTAATAATGTGCTTAGAGATATAAGTATTCGAATTATTTCAGTTTAAGAATCAAATCCGAAATATTTGATATGTACTTACCTATATCCAATTTAAGCTTATCAATGGGAAAGTTATGTCAAGAGAACTCTATTTAATGTGATAATTTGTGCGTCATAAGCGATAATAATAATATGCTAATGGCTTAACAATTTTAACGTGCCAACGACTCTCAACAAAGGGCAGTAAAAGTACTTTGAATATTTGTTTCAATCGTCTCAAAGAGCTTTGACCTATTTAAAGTCACGAACTTGCGGCTTATAGCTATTAAACAAATAGATAAGATCCAACTCTATTTTCCTAACGTACAAGCCGTTCCTTAAAGTTTTTAAAATTATATATCTAATAGTAAATCTAAAATAAGTTACGAGTAATTAATTCTACAAAAATTCAGTAAGGTCTTATAATAAGACTCTTATTTATATTGCATTATGTCGCCGTCGAAGTATTAATGACTGCGTTTCTCTTTTCTTCTTTCTTCCGTCTTTTCTCTAACGTTACTCTCTTCTCTTTAATTTTTCTCTTCGTAAAGACCGTTCATACTCTTCCCACTCTTGTAATTATACCGAACTTATTTTCGCTTAACATTAGGTGAGTCGTTTAATCTTTTGATTCATTGTAATATGTAACATGTTAACATTCTTATATGTTGTAGAAAGTAATAAAAAGAAATATACAAGTAATGAAAAACGGAAATTAATTTGAAAATATTTGGCAATTTTACCTCCAGAACTTAAGATCGTACGTAGTGTCTTCTGACCTTTCGCTGGTCTAAATTAATCTATTATGGAAATTGCAATAATTAAATATTAAGCTAGAGTTTTTCATTTGTGTACAAGTTGGGCTCACCTGTAGACCGAATGATTCACACGCGTATGACTCACGTATCGCTAGCTGCTATGACTGATGAAATACTCGTAGTACTACTGGGTCAGTGACCATTTCACTTTACAATATCACCGCACACATGCAACTGAGATTAAATATTGCGTCATTGATATAACGACAGATAAAGTAAAATTGTCAATTTTATCGAGATTCACTTTTATCAGAATTAGGATATAAAAGTAAGTATTTAACTGGTTAGTATTGGGTTCTAGTTAAAAAGGTGAACTTTACTGAAATGTGAACTTTACTGGAACTAAAAAGCTAGTTGATTGAGTCACCACACCAATAATTTTACCCCAACAAATCAACAAGATGAGCTTAATTAGTTAAAATTATTTTTTTAATTTTATTTTTAAGCTTTCTATCATGTTACGTCTTTAGAATAAACATTGCAATATAACTATTTCATGAGCTTTTTAAGCTCCAAGTACCAACTTAGCTTTTCTAGTTCTAACTTACATCGCCTATATGTATACTCGGCTTAGAATTGAATCCAAGACCTTTTTATGAACGTAAAATTCTCTGGCAGTTTTATAAATAGATTAAAAAACGCTTATTTATACAAATTATTTTATAAGAGTGTATATATTAGTATGTTATAGTAATATAAAATGTTACAAAAATTATACGCAGCCGGTAGGATTCGAACCTACGCTCCCAGAGGGAATCTGATTTCGAGTCAGACGCCTTAACCACTCGGCCACGACTGCTACGACTAATGCTAGGGAAAGTAACAAACAAAATTTCCTACTAGCTTATATAAAAATAAGTTAAGAGTTAAGTTATTCGTAAACATAAAATTGATGCCTTTTAACTTTTATAAATAACAATCTATTGTAAGTTAGTAGTCTACTCCTAAGGTAATTAAATAAAGATAATTTTAAGGACTTCTCATTATCGGTAAGGTCAATGTAAAGCGTAGTTTCGTGGGACTATAAAAAAATGTGAAAGGAAAGTGTTTGTTGTATTATTGTTACATAAATAAATAAAATAAATATCTCTCCCTGCTTTACTCTCAACGTCCTCTTTCAAGCTACATTAAAAAAAAGCATAATTTAAATTACTTTTTTACATATTTCTATAATAAAAAATAACTTCGAATCAACAAAATCAAACACAAAGAAAAGAAAAGAGACAAGTTTTACTAAAACAATATTACATATTTTTACATTACTAATTTTAAAATATCGTAAAGTCGTTCATTCTACGTTACTAATAACCACGTAGAGTCGATACCTTAAGGTTTCTTCCTGAAAGTAGAGAAAAGAAACTTCAATATTGCAGCAACTCTATATTCAATAGTTTTGTTAGATCGTTTTTACTGTTAATAATATCTTTAACTATATATACTAAAGTATATATACTAATATCTTTAAATATTAGGCACGATCATATTATAACATCTACTTAGATATTAGATTGAACTTAAAATATTCAATAGAATATTATTAGGTACAATTTGTATACAAATTAAACTATATAAAGTGCATGTTTAAAGTAACAGATTTATAAATAAAAAAAAAACTGGAACATAGTTCTTCCTGTTATTATGTTCTTACACAAATATAAATTGCACTAAACACAAAAGGTAGAATTAAGTAATCAATTTAAATTATTACAGCTATTGCAAAAATCTTCCACCAAATGATAGAGAGCTACAAACGTAAGCCGGGAATTGAGCTCAAAACAATGGATCGTGACATTTTTAATCCATTTACAGCCTCCAGGATCGGCCATTCGAACAAAGAATCGCATTCAAATAGCAGTTTTTTTTTGTTAAAATTGATGATCGTTTTGTAACAAAACCAATTCAGTTATGCGCTAGTAAAGTATTAAATATTTTTAATTCCATTGTTACGGTACTTTTTAGTTCAATAAAATTTTGCAATAATACACTTAAGATTATAAACAATTTTGTAACTTGAAGAGTGATAATATGATAAACAATTATAAACTGGATAGATTTAAGTAATTCAAACATAATCTAAATTTAAATTTTAAGCCTAATACTGGGCGGTTGGATTTCCAATTAAACTAACAAGCCAAAAAATTTTAATTGTTAACTTTTCAAAGAAATTGATAATTCGAGTCGTTCGCGACGTAAGAAATAAATACCCAATATTCAACAATATTATAATATAAAATTATAAATTCAATTCGTTGTATATCAATAACTACTAACTTTAATGGGCACACAGCAAAGTTTGAGGATTCGATAAACATAAAGGGCAGTACAAAAATATTAAACAAGCTGTTTCAGTTACGGGTACCTATATATCCTAAACAAAAAAGACCAACATCAAAGTTAGTTACCGCATTGCATGACTCACAAACGCTAGCGACATGGAACCGAATAAAAATGTTTCAACCGAAACAAGTGACGATTTAGCGACCAACCAAAACAACAAAGCATTCATTGAAAGCAATTTTGAACTATAAAATGAAGGACTTAGAATCATAGAAGTGAAATTTAGTGTCATTTAAAATATTGTCAACAGCGCCGTGGGTGGCGAGGACACTGAAGGCGGGAGGTTTGCAAACAGACAAGCGATTTTCGATAATAAAGCAAAAGGGGGCGTACCCCAAACCCATACAAATATAGAAGCAAAAACTATAAAAGTTTGAATAGGCACGGACGCAACAGTAACTGACCTTTATATCGAGGACAAAGCATTAAACGGCACAGGAAAGTGTCGTGCTGCGCGTAAAGAAAGGGCCGCGGAATAAGTAACGTCTTCACCGCTGACCGTTCAGGTTACTGTCCTTAAAAGGATTCCGTCAGGGTTGACGAAACACATTACATGCACTTTCTTCAACTTGACAATAGTAAATTTCTAGTTCAGGCTTTGCACTTGTATTCAAAAATTGTATGCCATACGTGTATTCTGCATTAAGAATTACTCTGAAACTGACGCAATAAAAATTATGTTAAAAAAATTGCTGAAGGAAAAATTAAAAGTAAATGGTTTTAAATAGTATGTAGGTCTTAAAAAAGGAAACATTATTTGAATACATGCTTGTTTATTTTTACACATGCTATAAAAGCGCCATTGCGCATTTATTATAATTTTTTTGATAACTTACAGACTCAAATGAATTTTCTAAGTAACGAACCTCAATTAAATTATATA
>DWLR01000160.1:0-33724 GCA_018246295.1 Papilio alexanor hazarajatica | reverse complement strand
TATATATATATATATATATATATATTGAAATTGGAGGAAAAATTTTAAGAGGCCAAGCTAAACTGACACTCTGTAAGTAAATCAAATCTTATAATTCGTAATCGTGAAATGATATCTAGCTCAGCACCTACTCAATTTTATCCTTTCAACAAAGCCTAGACTTTGTACTACAACGTCTAATACTTGGAGCAAAAGAAAGTTAAGTAAGAAATTATAACACACTGTTGTGTATAATCCAATTTTGTTTCGTAATTATAAGGATTAGTGTATTGGTAACCAATACACTAATGATTAATGTATTGGTTACCAAAAACGATTAGTGACTAATCGTTTCAGTGCTGTATAACCGCATCGTATCAATAGTACGACAGCCGATCACAAGAAATATATCGCTACACCTAAAACCGATTTTATCTTTACTCTATTTCTTTCGCTTATTGTCATAAAATAGCCACTTAGAGATGGGCGGTACAGTATATTTCGTTAATATTAACATGTCTATGGTTACATATTAATAAAATATCAATAAGTCTGGCCTGACTTACATTTCACATTGGTCTAAACATTCTGCATTGAAAGTAAGTAATGTGATGCATTACCACTCCTCAAATCATTACCTGTTCTGTCGTTATTAGTAAAATTAGAATAAATTGATAATTATGAAAACATGTTTCCTTTTCTAAATAGCTAAGTAGATGTTTTCGATTTAATTGTGGTGGTACACGTTCAATCAGGTTCAGGTAGGCTAGTGTTGGGACTAATTAAGTTGTTGTGGAAAGCTGTATGCTTGAGAAATGTTGGAAAAAGGCAAATGTTTATCAACTCAAACAGTAGTGAGGCGTTACGGTATGTGACCCAAAAAAAAATACTTTCTTTTAAGAAATTTCTAGAGTCAAACAGTCAATATATGTATGGATATCTCAAGTGAACTAGCTGTCTACATAAAGAAACGTAACTTTTGCAAAAAGTTATGTTTGTAACGTGGACGAAGCGAAGAGAACAGTTCAATTTCGGTACAGTACAAACGCACACCCTTTACCGTTGCATGTGGCCAAAAACAGATATCAAAGAAGCACGAACCCCTTTCGGTCCGTGTATCCAATCGTAGCGCCGAATCCAATATTTCGGCGGCACACAGGGGTGCACCACAATTCCATTTTAATAACGGTTCAGATGGATCCGTCGTGGGCAAACACTGGTGGAATTTTAGTGCAGTGGTAAAAATTTTTGGACAACGGCAAACTAGCGCTGCCGCGTAATAATTGGCAGAAGCAATTAACACTGTGTCGCCGTACTCGGTTTAATCCGTAGGTTTGTACAGCAAAACGCCCGCCCGCGGCACATTCACGCCCGTTGACAATCGATCTCGGAAGGCGTGTAAAAAAAGTCACTCCTCACATATATTGGAATGATGTCTATTTGCTGAATGGACATGCTATTTGAAGATAATTATAGGTTTTTAATATTATCAAGAATATGACGAGAAACTTTACTTGAAAAACTTGCAAGACGTGTGAAGTTTTTTCTTGCGTAACTTTATTCACTAAGAAACAAACACGAGTAAACAACATTTCATACTGCTTTTATGCCTCGATACTTCCTCTGTCAAATTGACATCAGATCAGAAGCAGTGGCTTTCCTGCAGAAAAGCAACCCTTGTCATTACTCCATTTTTCCTAGTGCCGTCTAACATGGTGGTCAGATCTTATTTATCTTTACAGTTTTCACTGTTTTTACTACTCCATATTATTTTTTATAATGTGACCTAAATACAAACACTTTCAATAAAGCCACAAGTAAGTATTAAATTTGTTAATTGAGACACTTTAAAATGTTGGCCTGTTTGGTATTAGATTTTGCTGTCACATTTTATTAACGTTTAAATTTAGCTAAATAGAGCCAGTCTTGTTATAACTCAACAGGAACCTCGCTCCTTCCCCTTAATATATTCCATTAAATGGATGGACAGCTGACTCGACCGCATTTACTGCTGCGACATCGCTCGGTCTCTTAGTGCAGCTTAGTTCAATTGAGGCTGCCTTCGCTCTTAGCCTGAATACGGAAAGTCTGGTCAGGATGATATTATACTCTAACTACACAAACACACATATTACCCAAAGGTAATTAAATTAAAAATTAAATTACTATAGTTTTCTAGTAAAAAAAATCTATGATTTCACATGCATGTCAGTGAATAAATATTTTAAGTCAAGTTTATATGTTAATTACATAAAATTAAAGAAAACAAAAACGTTTAAAATTAAAATTAACAAAAAGAAGTTCTCTTCTAAAACGCTCGTCTAAAAGATGCACCTGTACACCGTTACAACAATATTATAACTGTACTTGACAAAAAGTTACATTTTATATTTACAGATGAAAAAAATATGCTTATTCTATACAAAAAAGAAATGGATGTTTAAGTTTAAAAACCCATTTTAATAATTATTCATCTCCCTGCCCTTTTTCCACTTACGTAGGGTCAACACAGTACGTCTCTTCCATATATCCTGAACTTTACTGTAGTCCAAACTGCAACTGGTTGTGGCTATAGTTTTACGGCCGGCGGCCTGCCTGACGCCAACCCTCCTTGGGAATAATTTTTATACATTATATATTACATATATGTACATTTATTATTATCAATTTTAATAATTATTATACCATTAAATAGTTCCATTATACACCAGTAAAATTAACTACATTTTTATATTAACTATATATGCATATATTGAAGTTTAAGAACACACGACAAGTTTACGAGACGCAGAAACATTTCCTAATATAATCTGACATGTCTATATTTTACTTTGTTTCTTTATTCAATTTTGTATATAACTATTTCGTTATTGGATCAGTGCACAAATTATTTTTATCATCGTTATAGATAAAAGTACTAGATGTTACGCAAAAATTGTGTGATTGATGCCGGTACCCTTTTCTATATATAATAAGAAAAGGATGGACAAAAGTAGATTTGATGGGACAGGAGATGGATAGGAGAAGGAAATATTATTTTTTCTGTTTATTTCCTCCTATGACCATTAAAGGTAGGCAACGCATCTGCCACTCATTAGCTTGTCGCAGATGCTCATGGGTAGCGGTTATTTAACATCAGGTGACCTCTCGCTCGTTTGGCACTTTCATCCATAAAAAATATTTATTTTTAGTTCTAGTTGATGTAAGATGTATTAGGCATTAATAAGGTCAAATAAATTAAACGGCTGAAACTCACTTTTATATACTTCGATGTCTAGACACCAACAGTGGACCTGTCTGTCCAACAAACGGTGAAGTCCCTCTTTAGTGTGACTGGGCTTAGTTTGCGGTCGGGTCACGCCTCGCACATGATGAAGGACCTCCGACAAGTCCGAAACTTATCGGTAACTATACACCGAAGTATGTAAAACCGTTTATTTTATTATTAAATACACAACTTTAAGCGAACATTCTAATAATTTTACTAAAAAGGTCTGTTTTAAATACATAGTAACGCTTCATCTGTCCATTAGAGGTAATATGTGACATGTGAGCGCTTATTATTTTTTTAACAACGATGCTCGTTTGACGTGACATGAGGTAGAATGCATGTAATGCCACTGTACGGCTTAATATTGAAGTAGCTGATTACAGTGGTAGAAAAAAGCGACGATTGATAGACTGTGGGAAAATTGAGGTAGGATTAAGACGACGGTAGAGTTGGAAATTATATTGTATGGACTACGAGGAAAATGGAGGCACTGTTTGCTTCACGACTTGTTATAAGTGTTAGTGTCTATCACATTATCAACCGTAATACTTACGGGCTATCAATTCTGATATTATTAAATACGTAGAATTTGGGGGCAGGAAGAAAAGGATAACCGGCCTTGTACAAGTTTGTTATCATTCTAGGACGTTTTGTGTCCACATATGTACTAACTGTATGTATAAATGATCATTTATACAAATAATTGATTCATATGTTATTGATTCATACATGTGCACACAGTACAAGTCCAGCGCAATCGTGCAGCGTCAGTATTCGACTATTATTAAAAAAAAGACTTATTTAGCCTTCCCGGACGTAGAAGATTAACGTTTTATTTAATGATGATATAACGTATAAATATAACCGAAGTTTTTGCTTAATATATTAAACTGTATAAAATAAGCTGATGTTTAATTGCAAAATTTCATTTTGATTCGTGTTGCAATATCGCGGCACCGGATGCCCGTTCAGTGTTGTTTAAATGTCATTTTGTTAACACTATGACATTAAAATGATACAATAAATTGGTATTATCGCATCGCGACCGGACAAAATTGTTTTCGACGCCGAGCGGCTTCATTCATTATCTCTCCAGATACCGTAAATCTGATCGATTATAACTGGACCGACTCGACAACTATTTAAACTACTGTTTAACTTATTTTGATTGAAAAAAAGAAATAAAAATACTTTAAACATAGGGCAAGTCCATTCTTAATGTACACTTTATTAAACTAACCGACTAATAAACATTTAACTATTATAAATCAAATTAAAATCACATAATACTATAATATAATTTATTAATACAAGAACTATGCTAAATTAAAGTCGACCAAGTGCATTCATTGCTGAAGTAACTGTTTCTTACGTATTCTCAGCAGAGGTCAATTTCCTTTAACGTTTTTGAGTTTTGTTCTTAGTTTAAAAAGTCAGGTTCCTTCCTTTTACGTGTAGATAAAAGATCTAGAATAGTTTTTTAAGTTATAATAATTTAAATAACTATAGCAATGGGCGGCGATGTAAAACACAACTAAATGCGATGGAATTAACTATGCAGTTAGCTTGGTAGTTTAATACGGCGGCGTACAGTTTACGCTCTGATTAAAGGTTAGTCTTAATCGGGAGCTATAATAAGTTCATGCATTCGCCAATGCATCAATCCATGGCAATCCTCAGATCGGTGTGCACTGTATTTACCAGCGCTTTCGACGCGGCCGGCTCATAATGGAGTTGCTGTACGAGTTAACTTCCGCGCGGCATCTAAATGCTGACATCAACAAATAAATTGATACCATGCATTTATTACTGATTATATGATATCAATAGCATAATGCAAAACATATATAATATAGCACACATGTCTTTACAGGAATGAGCGCTATATTCTATATGTTGCATATGCGGGAAGGCAGTTATTGCGGATTTCCATTTGGCGTGATCCTGACACACTTCTTTCGGTTCTTCATGCATAAATCTACGCAACGTACGTTATGAGCACGTTTTATATCACTTTTCTTTAGGATGTCACTTATCTGATCGATATAAGCCACTAGCTTAATGATATAAGTTAACAAAAAATATCAAAACAATTTATAAATGTCATTCTAAATATTTCAACTACATTAGGTAAATCTTGTGCGAGGAGATTGTTCACGGCAATAATCCTATAACAAGACTTTACGTTTCGCAGTCAATGTAATTAAAGTATAATTTTGTACTCAAATTATAGTCTCAAAAGACTTTCTATGATTTATAGTAATATTAAAATATACTTCTGCAATAAGTACGAACTTCCCCTGCGTGAAATAAAACCCTCGTAGTATAATTATTTTCATTACATCCATTTTATAATGTGAAACCCAAAAATATTCAACCATCATTATAGCATATCAGTAACACGCATATCTCATTAACTGGCGTTAATTGCTTCGTATCTGAACACGTGCTAGTGATTTTTTAAACGCGTCCTATGTTGAGAGATAAATTCATTTGCCAAATAAGCTTTTAATTACCCACTTCAACACCTTTTGGTGATAAAGAACGCTTGACACAGCACTAAATAAGGCCGCGCACACAATCACACACTCGTGCATAAAAAAATATTAAATTTTAAGACAAATGAAATGACGGTGATGTAAACACTTCTATAGAAGTTTTCACTTCTATAGAGGAGTATCTATAAAAATCGACATTATAAATTACCGTTACAGTAAAATCATACATGTAGTTATAAAACATACAAAACTATTCTTGAGTGTAAAAAAATATGTAAGTATATGTAAAATGATCAAATTTAAACTAAATGATTTAAAAATCTCATAAAATTATGGCATACATCAATGCAATTTGAATTTAATATTTTATTTTCATTTTAAATCTAATCTGCCGTTGATTCGAAGATATCAGAATTCCACATTGACGTCGGGAAAGTTAATTGCTTTACATTTATATGAACAAAATTTAACTTCGTGTTGCTCATCAATCAATGTTGTCGAAAAATAAATTCAACGGCGAATATTTTATCGCTACACTGGCGCATCCTTTCCTCGTTCACAAACAACGTATCCTTTTCTGATATGTATTTTATTAGCTTCTTCCTGGATACGAATGTTACATTGTAATATTAATCATTAATTTTAAAGCAGTATTTACATATCTAGTAATAGCGCTATTTCTACACCGCACGCTTTTCTAATACAACAAACCTTTATTGCTTTACGACAAATTTGAACGAAAATATAATACGATTATGGCTGTTTCTTTTCCTATATATCGAGAAATTAGATTACTCTGTCTTTATTCCTAAGTATTTATTCTAAAAATAAGAGAAGAACGGAGAAATAAAGTAAAAGAATCTCGAAGAAGATAATATTTCAAAAATTACATAGGAATATATAATACAGGGCAGAGCAACAGGTTTTATTTAAAGTTAAATATCAGCGAACAAAATTAGAAAGTTATTTCGTTAATAAATAACGTAGTAACATCGAGAGCGCGTCGCACCGCGATGCTAACAATCGAACCGTTCAAACAATAGATGCGAAAAAAAGAAAAATATCGAGATATATTGTTGAACAATTAGCTGCACGTGGTGAAATCAAATTAGAAGAGTCTTATGCAGGCGAACGCTAACTTCTCTCTATAGGAATCGGTTTGAATATAATACACATGAAGGACACTTTTCAGCCTTAAAACTTTTCATCGCGTGCGGAGTAGAAAATAGTTATTTGTTGCTTCATATAAAATGCACTAACCAAACGTTTTACAATGGCAGAGTCCGCAACAACAACATCTGTTGCACGAATGGCCCGCTCGACTTGTGACATACCACGACCTCACACAAGACAGGCGTGAAGTAGAAGTTTTCTGCATTTCGTTTGATGAGTGAGTTGCCCGAGACCTAATCTGAGTCCTCTTCACTTTCACACCTATTTCTAATAAGGAAAGGATGGACAGGGAAAGAGTATTTGAATGGAAAGGCGATTGATAGGATAAGGAAATGTCTATTTTCTGTCCATCCTCTCCTGTGTCTATTAAAGGAAGGCAACGCATCTGGAATTCGCAAATGCTTGTTACAGATGTCTACGGTTAACGGTTACTCTGGTGATCGCTTGCTCATTTGCCATTTTCTGGTATTAAAAAAAACGCGTTGATGAGATTAAAATCTACTGTGCTGTACAAACAGGGTTTGAGAGTCCGCAGTTCAAAATCCCCGTTAAACGCGTCGCGATTCTTGCTACCGACTATTCCCCGCACAAGTTGCTCGCCGTCCGAACCAGCGAGACTTTTCCTAAATTGCCCACTTGTGCGAGGAGAATATCAAAAAGTTCGATTTACCTACTTTTTCCTTTACAAAATATTCATAATGACATCGTAACATGAAACTAAGTCAAAAAATAAAGTATGCAACTATGCCGAACATCTACGTATAAAATCAGGATGTAAGCTCCGTAAGTAAGGAAAATTCGTTCCACCTTGTTGTATTACTTTAATTAATCCACGAGCAAATTATGTATTAAAACAAGTTGAAAATCAACTCCAGTAGAATATTATTATCAAATCTTATATTATCATTCAAGGAAAGAAGTTTTTCCTTGTATGCCAGTTTCTACATAGTATCATGGTCGTCAAATTATGTAAGAAGACAGCACTTATGAAATATTTATGTACAGTCGAGTTCCTTCGGGGTATTCCATTTACAGAAAAATTGCTTTGTTCCTTGCGACAAGCTAAACTCCGCCTCCTTCTTACAAATAACCAATTAGGGCGCTATCGATGTTTTGACAAAATAAAGTAAAATCTGTGACGTACCTGCACTGTACCCCTGACTATTGTTATCACCGCTATCTTTGTTTTCCACTCGGGAAGTTTTACGATCTCTGCCATTCAGACGAAATCATTATTTGCGGATACTCTATTGTTACAATATTGACCGACCTTTTTTCGTCCCAACACATTTAAAAGTAACGTCCTATTGGTTATTGTTTCTCCGTCAACGTCTCAAGGCTTACGAAACGTTTAAACAATTGTCTCTTTTAAAGTGGAATACCGGCAAGGAACTTGACTGTACATAATTCTGAAACAAATATCGTTAGAAGAAATAGTTGAATATAAAGAGTTATTTTTTTCTTGATTGTAAAAATCGGAATATTTAATAAAATTCTGAAAATTGTAACTGTCATGTTATGGTGTAGCGTGGGTTGTAGACGAGGGGTATTTGCGTTTTGATACAATCAAAATTTAAACAATGGCAACGACTGCAAGTGTGCCGGTCGCGGCCCGGGGCAGCTCGTTGGATCAAATATTGACTGACGCTCAACATATTAAACTTGCCCGCGAAAAACATTCGCAAACAAAAAAAAAAATACGAAGTTCTCACGAATGCGACCGAATCGCTTACAATATAGTTCACAAATTAGTTTGGCAGAAAAATTTAATTGAACGTGCGATTCCGCCGATGGCAGCCGACGGTGATGTATTAACCATTTATTGTTTTACAAATTAAAGATAACCCCCGGACAGCGTTCGCCGTACTCGAATTTGCGCGCGATTGTTTTTTTCTGTCCAATATTCGCTACAGTATTAAAACGCTCGCTAATAGGCTGCGTGGAACTTTTATTAATGGCTTCTGTTTTGTTATTGAAACAAAAACAAAACAGGTTGTACTATTGAGAAGCCACGGGGCCGCGACCGCCGCTCGGTCCATCGATGCGTTATTATAAGCGATAAATTATGCACCGTTGAGATTTTCAATTTATCGCGTTTTACTATCAGTACCAAGCCGCTGTCGCGATCGTGTGCACCTCCTGTTATTTTTATCGACGTTATTCAGTTTTACCAGGCGAGGAAGGTGTTCTGTAAGCAAGATTTATTTGTTTCATTTAAACTAATTTTCTAGCAAATTTACTAACACTTTTTTCTTAATATCTAAAACGAGTGAATAAAAGTATTTTATATTTTTGATCTTTTAGTGTTCTTGATATGATACAAAGGGATGACAATGATAGACTAACAACCCCTAAGGCCAAATTCGGCGAACGTCTATTAATATATAGTCTATTGACAATTAATTAATAAGACCTTCGCATCCGCTTTGATGCAAAACGCAAATCTGTCAATGACGGCGACGGGTCAATTACAAGTGCTTACTAAACATTCATCAGGGCTAGGATGGCCATGCGGTGTTAGTAAAACCCAGGACACTACCTCGGAAGTAGTAATAATCTCAGAATATAAGAAATTTTACCATCCCATTTGACTTTTTAAATGACAAAGTACAAAAATAAATACGTTTTCACGTTTTAAGCCGCAAATTCTGATTAGTAATGTAAACTTGTGAAAAAGCTTCCCAGGTTTGCCATCAGATTTATAAAAAATATTTAAAAAAAAATGTATTCCGCATGCAATATAAGCGAAAAAAGTAATAATATATAAACTAAAACATCCTGGTACATCTCGATTAATTTATAATTTCAAGTCGCTTATGTGCAGACCATATTTATATGTTATTATGTTAATTTACAGTTTGTTAGTAAAAGACATTTATTATCATAGCATTTATCAACATGATAAAACTTGAAAAATCTCAATATTGTCCTATGGATGTAGGCAAAAAAAAAAACTAATTTATTTATTACTATTTGAACAAATAGATGATAGAGCGCGGGGAATGTCCGAGTGAATAACAAACGAGTGCTGTGCCGAGCGACGGCCATCAGTCCCGAGTTACGATCGGGCGCGTCGTTGGGTCGGCGCTTACAAATCGTCGCGAATGACATCTCAATCTAGGTCCGACAGGCGCGTCTAGGTTCAGACTGAGATTTATTCGTGTCGAGTGGCGCGATGGCTCCGTTCCAGCCGGCTCGCGTTTTTACGAACTCCCCGGCGTAATGTATCAACGTGAAAGCACAGGACTCGACACCTTTGCCGTTTGTTCCGCCGCCTGCCTGAGTGACGGCTGGTATTAGTTCTAACTGGGCCCGGCATTGTTTCATGCACCTATGGTTTTACGCAAGCTCACTAATGGAGAGGCAGAACGTACAATATATCACTATATTTCTTTTTGCCAAAAAAAACTTGTCCGACGTCGCATGCGCGATGTAAAAATGTAGTTGTAGATTGTACTTTGACTGCTTGATGTATATTTGCTTTCATATAAAAAAATATACTTACTTTAACAAAATGTCAAGCATTATAGTTATGTACAAGTAAGACAAATCTATATTAATAATAAATATTTAAAAAAAAATATTTAGAAAGTTATCAGAACTAAAACTTGTGTAAAGCAAAATTTTTATTGAAAAAAATATACACTTCTACATAAAATAACAATTATCCAGTAAAAAATTATACAAATTATAACATTACAGGGCAAATTGAAAAGCTTGAAAACTTATGTAACATACTCGTAGCAAAAAGCACCGAATAAAAAAATCATATAAAATCCTTACTAATGCAACGATCGAGTAGATTCGTATCTGGAAATAGTTGAAAATTGAGAAAGGAGTTTCGTGTAAGCGTGGCGGTAGATTTTAAATAATGAAAGCTTGAATTGAAAGACGGCAGAATCGAAGTTAATTAACTTGACATATTAAAATAGTAAAGCGCTTTCTGGCCTTCACTGCATCACTAGTGACTGGCCGATGCTGTGCACTGTTTGTACGGCCACTGTTTACCCAATTCGAGATCCACTATTCGCTGCCAGCAATGAGCGGATGCAGCGATGTTTTCCTACCCGCCTCTCATCGAAACATCGCCGGTTTGAGAGAATAGATCAATAATGGTTCTATTTCTTTTACTTAACATATCTAACAGGATATCAAAAAGAAAAACGGCAGTTCGATGGTTGATGGAACGCAATTACATCAATATTTTATATAACTCTAAAGATATACATATATTAACATCAATTTACAGATGTGATCAGACCATAAATAAATGTAACATTACGAGGATACGTTGAAAACTCAATTTGATAACATGACACAAAACACAGTTGTTAATATTTTCTAATATAAAACACCATAAAATAATTTAGCTATTTTTTTTGCATCGTAAATTTTTTGTGTGTTATCACAAATACAGAATATATGTCCGCTTTTGTCTGAAAGTAATAAGAATGAACTGAGAATGAGATTACAAGGATAAACGAAGTCCGAGGAAAATAAGAGCTTGAATTAAGATGTGACGGTTGATAGAGGAATATGGAAGAGTACACACTGCACCGACGCTACATAGGTGGGAAAAGGGCAGGGAGATGATGATGTCTACTTTTTCCTTGGGTAAAGGAGGTAAAGATGACGATACATGGAATTAGACAGAAAATTATAAGGATGTTGTCAGTCATTTCAAGTCTGATGAGAATTGTAAATAAATTAGATATCCGGCTTATTCAGAATCAAGTAATGATTTTGTGAAAATAAGCAAGTCGATGCAAAACAAACAGTTGTGCTGACCAGTCGTCGA
The DNA here is from genome assembly GCA_018246295.1 of Papilio alexanor hazarajatica. NCBI lineage: Eukaryota > Metazoa > Arthropoda > Insecta > Lepidoptera > Papilionidae > Papilio > Papilio alexanor. The sequence goes on along the minus strand of DWLR01000160.1, from coordinate 22,005 downwards.
GACCAAGACGGCAATGAGAACATCGAAATTACGACTGCCTGACGCCCCCGCGAACGTTCAGAATACGACATAGATCAATTAAAACGGGCCCTAGCGTACGGGGCGTGGAATTAAAACTTCGTTACCCGCCGAGTTATCATTTCGATTGAAAGAAACTTGTTATGTTGTAGTCTATGATTCCAATTTCGGAACGGATCCGACACCTTGATTGGTTCCAGGTAGTTGCAGATGATTCTTTCCTATTATGGGCGGCGTGGGACGTGTCGGTGCGCGGTTGTGACGCGCGTTTTTTTCAGTCGCCGAAGCATCGGATCGACGACGCCTTAGTTGGCGCTGACGGGTTATTACTTGTGATATATAATAAAGTCGTGCGATACCTGAACAACGGCGGCTAACACTCGCGGAATACATTGACTGCATTCTGCGCACCTACGTCGAGTGCACTTACGTGGAAATATTGCATTAAAGTATGTCTCATTGTCGCCTTGTCAGTACTTACCTTACGTTCCCTTTTAATGTTAATTTAGTCTCCTTAATATGTAAACATGCCGATATTATACTCGCAAATTTCATTGTTTGTTTCATAAAACTAAAATAAAAACTTTTACTTTGTTTAAGTGCTATACAACATAACGTTATTTTGCAATTTTTATTTAAATAAAGACTAAGCTTCCATCAACAAATAGTGGAAGTTTTTATATTTAAAAGCGGTAGAGTTTTTCGATTTTTTTTTATTCATCTATGGACCAATTCTACAAAGCAAATTACCTATCTCACATACTGTACACACATGTACTTTACCATTGATATTTTTTAACCGCAAACTCATATAATATATAACATATGCATGTTCCACAATAACTAATGTGTTTCTCATCGATCACAAACTCGAGAGCGGGTGTTTATTGCAAAAAACCATAACAATTTTTGCAATTTTTTAAACAATCGTAGCAATTAACATTTCATATCATTCAAACGTGAAAATAGATATCGTTAAATAGTCCTCATACAGGCCTCCATAAAAGCCGTATTTATAGTGTCTGTAATAACAGTGCGGGGGGTTAGAAATAATACACCCAGCGTATGGTATATGACTGCCGATTGTCGGCGAGGAATTGCCGTATTTATTATAATAGTTAATACAATTGTTAGTAATAATAAAATGACACCGATAATGGGTCAACTGAACTAGTCATTTCATAAATTATATGCTTACACAAATACATATGTTGTAGACGAGGCTATGGATCAAATATTACCGTTAGTACATTTCCATTTCTTCTAAAATGAACTATTAATTCCAACACAGTAATTAAGGAAACTACCAAATTATTAGTCGTTGTTATCAAACAACGGACGTATTAAATTATCTTAAAGAACTCCAGAACACCTGGAAAAATTAAGTAATTATTATGTCTTAACAACATTTTTGGAAGTCTTACTTTGATCTTTTTGTACACATCTTTTTGTTATCAAGAAGTTCGATAAAACTTAAAACTTAACTGCGAATAAGCGATACAGACCCTTTTAATGTTTTTGTATCAATATCATATTATAAAAAATTAAGGACTTATTCGTGTACCACCAAACTGAGCTAAAATATCTTTTTATTCTACATCATCTATGCCTAGTAATTTTTGAAGTGAGAATGCATTGCTGCAATATTACGCGCGCGTAGGTGTTTGAATTTGTGCGTGTTTTTTTGTGATTGTGTGAGCAAAAATCTTAATAATCGAACCTCAAGATGATCGCAATTGGATCGTTAATCCCATGACTCACATCCTTAAGGTCAAATGTCGAAATTACTAACGATGTAATAAATTAAAAAGACATTTCCGACCGCAGTGCGAACCGGGGAGTGTGCGTTGCCCCCTTTAATATTAATTCGGAGGCGGGTTACGCAAATAACGTAACAAGCATGTTTTGTTGTACAAGTATGGAACACAGTCGCTTATTACATAAAATATTGGGGCGCACTTAGCACCAACCGAGGTGCCCAACTAACATAAAACTGCTGCATATTTTATCGAACGCGCTCCGTCTAATGCTTTATTCAGAATAATATTCCCCAGTCTCGGTTAGCAATATGAAATTATATATAATGCATGGCCAACGTCGGCACTCTGTTAAAAATATCGTTTTTAAAAGTGTACCTAACCCCGTGCATTTTTATTACGTGAACAATTTCAAGTCAACGTCAAGAAACCGCCCCGAACTAACGCATATAGGAACAGATGCGGTCACTTTACTCGTATATATCGCTTGATCTAAATTAACTTTTTCACAAATGTTTAGATCTATTAGATATAAGGTATAAATATCGATATGATCTACATAATTTAGTGTCAAAGTTTAAGTTTTGGAGAGTTGACAGCGACGAATTTAGTGTTTGGTAATGCTGGTCTCGAGATGGGCAGATGTATCGGGCGAGGATGGACATAGCATAGGGGAGAATTATCTTGAAAGGGAAGCAGGGACCGTTACTCGCTGTGCTTACATTTTGCATGAAGCACGCCGGGGGCCGAGAGCCGTGTAGTGCGAACGAGAGGGTGCGCGAGAGGGACAACCTATGAATCTACATTTTAAGCGCATTGTAAGCAAAGGCATTATTAATGGATCAGCTTTAGTTGGGGAGCTAGGCGCGACGGCTGCCAAGAGTGCGCTAGCGTTATTCATGCATCACGCATTCGCCATTCATATATTTGATTCCTTTTGATTTCAGATGTCTTTCGTCTAATGAGGTGGTTCGTGTTGTCCTTTCATTTACGGTATGATGAGGGGAAGCTACGATTGAAGAGTGTTCGAAACCAGCGCAGTAAACTTGACGGGTTCAATGTCCTGCACTGCCGATATGTTATTATAATATGTCAACAAATTGTGTAACTGTATTACACAATTTTTCTATACGTTCTCAAATTATGTTACAACTTATAATATTACTTATTTTTTTCTGAATCACGGTTTTTTTATAAAGAATATACTAACACTTGACCACAATCCCACCTGATGTTGGTGATGATGAGGTCGAAAGATATCACGCCCTAGTTTAGAAATGTTTATTTAAATGTTTATGAATAGAAATGAAAGGTGCACATTTGTTTATTGACTGACGGTGGCAACTTGTTGTAGCATCAGCACTTAAAATCCTTGCGGGCATACCGTTAAATCAATACGTTTGAAAGGAAAATAATACATTACATTAGATATAGAAACTGATTGATATTGTAACGTCGGCTTTTTTTCGTTCAACGCTTGTAAACTGGAAGGCTAATTTTACAGTTGTCGACTGTAGATATTTAAACATTTTGCGATATTGCTGCGCTCTTGCTTTCGATGACATATTAAGTCAGAGAGGAGGTTTTACTAAAGATGACGTCGTAGGCCCGCAGCAGTCGCGCTTTCAAAAACTGTAATTTAAAACTCGAGCCCGTAGCATCACGCATGGATCATGGATCACAAGCATCATTCATACGAACTTACCTCAGTGGACAGTTTATAATATTTTTGCAAGTTTACTATCCGACTATCTGTTCGAAATCACCTGTGTGTTTTTATTTTTATATTTAACTCTTATAGGCTTTTTGTACATAAACTACTATCGTTTAAAATACATAAAATATTGGTTGTCAATATAAATTGATTTATTATGCTTCCAACGATCTAGTTGAGGCAAGTATATGAGTGAGTGAACAAGCAATAGGCACGCCACAAGCGACACTCACAGACTAATCGGCAGTGAGTGAATTTTTCATGGCATACCGGCTGCGCATGTCTCCTTTCAAGCTGAGATCTAGCCAGTCGTATCTCGTTGACGTTTCGACAAAATGAGAAGCACTACGCGAATTTGTCGTTTCTATAAATTTTTATTTGTGAAGATTTTTTTTTTGAAAATTTGGAATTCATTCATTTATTCATTTAAAGAATACAATAAGTAAGAAAAAGTAAACATTGAAAAACGCAATGAATAATCACTGCCGATAAATAATTATCTCAAACATCGTATTCTATGGTAAGTAGTAAGCGTCTTCATAGTTCTATTGTTCAATCTGAATAAAAATTACAAGAAAATTACATCCACACCATATTTAGAGAGAAGGATTAAAGAAACATTGAAGATATCTGATCATAAACCGCCAAATTACGGCAAGGGACAACAGCGCAAAGCTAAACACCTGGATCTATATCAACGAAGCGTATAAAAGTATTGGTGTTAATATCGGAGGGAAGTACAGACAGCGGCGAGAGGGTTAAAAGGGAAAACATTTTGAAACAAACCCGCGACTCAAGGCGGCAAAGCCGACGCTCACAAAGGGCCGCACTCCACAATTTTCTCAAAAAAAAAACCCGCGCGCCCGCGCCAACTGCGCCCAGAGTGCAATTCAAATGGCTCGACCCGCACCTACGTACATAAGTTATTAAAAAAAGTGTGCCTTTGCTGTAGGTTTTAATAAAAATAGTCGTCTCGCGCTACCCTTTGTCAGAACATCAGAGGAGCTTGTGCCATACCTCTATTAATGTGAGGGCTGCCTCCAAGACGCACAGGGCCGCACTCAGCGAGGCAATTATTAATTAGCACCATTCATAGCGAATTATTTAGAGCGGTACCGTTAGAAGCTTTTTTAAAGTTTGCGAAACGTAAAATAATCTAAGAAAATACTAGAGCTACGTAAAAAACTCACGATTTAAAGGATTACATGAATAAAAATTAAACCTTTTTATCACATAAGGTTCACGTAAATGTTAGAACTCAAAGAAAGTGCTTCTTTACTCAGTTTAAATTAAATAGTAATAGTAAATTAATAGTTTAGTAAATTAATTAAGAAAAATGCATGCCAACTAACATTATATTTTGTCAGCGCTCAGTTTTGTGATATAGTTGTTTTATATTCATTTATTACATTACTCTAAAATGTACGCTTTAATATTTCTCCTTTTTAATTTGGTTTAAGATACCATAGAGATATAGTATATAAAATTATATAGATATGAGTATGTTTAACACAGAAAAGAAATATAAAATATATAATTAAAAAAAGTCTGCCGAGGTCGGCCCTGTACGCGTCGCGCTCGCACCGCGATCCTCGTCAGTTTTCCCATGTTCCATGTGAATGAATGGCGACACACAGCCAAGATCCTTTTTCATGAAAGGCCATCGCATTTGCCTCTGTGTGCTTCACAATATATTCCAACATACGAATGAATGGATGGAGTGTTCCAGCAAACAAACATTTCAAGAAAGTAATTATATATGAGAGTGCTTTAACTTTTGCCGTTTTGCTTCGCGCTAATGCATGTTCAATTTTATTAATGCGCTTCATGTTGCATCACAAGAAACAAATACAGCCGTATCATATTATGTTACGTTATATATAAAACAAAATATACATTTACTCATAAATTTCTATATGTTTTTGTACAGATCGATTTTTATTATATAATTTTATTTATTTATACATCATACTATTTATTTTTATTTATACAATTATACTACTATTCACGCGGAGGGTTAGCCATAACCAGTAACAGTATGGACTACAGTAAAGACCCTACATAACGTGGAAAAGGGCAGGGAGATGAGGATATTTTAGATATATCTCACATATCTTCTCAGCCGTAGACTAAAATATTTTATAACTTTGCATTTGCCAATTAAAGTACCTGGGATATGTTAAGAGGCGATCAGCTAGACAAAAATTAGAAAAAAGTTGTTAGAAGCGCTGATAGCCTAATGGTTTATGGTACGGATTACGGATTACCGATTATGAGGTCGTGGGTTCGAATCCCGGCCGCCATTCGGCTATTCGACTTCGAGGTCGCTTCTCATATATGCACAAGCCTTTAAGATGAGTTGGAATGGTAACAAAAAGTTGCATTTCCATGTTCGATAAATTAATTTAAAAAATAAATTTGTGCGTAAATAAAATTTTGTAGCTACCATGACGAAGTACTTGACGGAACTTCGATGTTACACTTCATTAAGCATATCTAATCATTTAATTGTCATTGCTAACTTCAATGCTATTTGATTGTTATTTTCTTGTACACTAAATCTTTCAATTCTTACGTAATGTTTGGTCAATATATTATAATGTGCACTACCATACCGGTACGAGTAAACTGTAGGTCGCTTGGTTACCGCTCAACATTGAACATTTTATTGATATGCTACGATATAATATTACAAACAAGAAAATAACTAACCTATTAACTACTAACTTAACCTAACCCAAAAAACAGGAATACTTGAAGCGGTGTGATTAACAGGTTTCCTTTGAACGCGTCCCATTCTCGAGCGCACTCTAGCCGCAAGGAACAAATAACGACTCGTTTAAGACGAGCACCACATGACTCGTATAAAACACGTCCACTCAAGATTTGCATGCAAAACGACGATGTACCGCCAACGATAATGTTTTTTCATCGCGAGTGGATACGATTTGCAACATTTTTCATTCGACAACATACAGAGCGTTGTTCGACTGCGGACCGGAATCGAACCTTAAGCCGCAACGGTTTAAGTCGGTAATGGTGCGCCCAACGCACACATAACACTTAAGATATTAATGAGTGCATCCGTAATAGGCGAAAGATACATATGAAATTCAAATTTGTACCGGGACGGGTCGGGGACGGCTCTGCATATTTTACAGGGCAACGGATTGTGAATTAGAATATTTTGTTGGTATTAAAAGTAACAGCAGGCGATGGTAAACTATGTTTAATCGCTCGCTATTAGGTAAAGGACATTGCTACGTGGCGTAGCTCGGGGTGTTCTACGAGGTGCTCGCCGTAAGTAGCGTTAACTTCAGCAAACTTATTGTAGAATAAAATCATGGTAATCTGCTTTAGCATATTTAAGAAACCGAAAGTTCATTATTTGTTGTTTTGATATCCAAAAACATCTATTTTTTTCTAGAGTTGTAAAGAAACTGTATCACCGATTGATAATAAATATACGTTTCGAATAATTTTGGCTCAATTTATTCTATAAATGAATCAACCTTTATAGAGGATCTGTTTTATTAGTACGTTTACCAATAATACCATGCCTTGAAGTCTAAATTCACACTAACCCATATTCTAAAACACAATAAAAAAGTTAGTTATGTCATTTCGTAAATTATCAGTAGAAGTAAACTAAGAAGAATAAACGTGAAAACCAAAAGAAAAAAATATATAGAAGCAGGGAAAAAAATATATCAAATACCCAGTGTATTCAGTGTCAGGCTCTTGCAAAAGGACAATCGCGCTATCATTAAGTGCTAGCCTTTTAACGAAATTGTGAGTAACGTTATTAAATAGTGTTCGAAACACCGCAACCCGGCTACGAAAATAATTAGATTAGACATCCGTGAGATTTACAGTTAGTGTAGAAAAAGTAATTAGCGAAAGCGAAAGAAAACCGAGCGTCGGAAAAGTCATTGGACATAATTCATAACAAACAGAAATAACGGGAAGTCGGTTCGGCGCGGGTAGGCAATGAATAATTCCCTAACTGCGGACACCCTGCTCCCTCGCATACCCCACGCGCCCCGTTAGGGGCACCGCGAAAAAAGTACACGACCTGTTCGAGTTTTATAGTCCGGGAAAAAATAGGAGGCACCCAAAATATCTATATACGGCGCATGCAAAAAGTAGAAAAAACTACAATCCCGCTCGCATGAATGAGTGGACCCTCATATAGAAAAAGTAAGGCAACAAAAATAAAAGCGTCGGTGTGGGGACGCGCAAGGGGACGGAAAGAGGGCGGCCGCCTCGGTGCAGCGAGCGTCGAACGGCTAGCGACGAGCTGCAGCGCGCCAGAACTCCGCGCCCTTGCAGACCGCACTGCCCCGGATTACTCCACGCATCAGATGCAAATCAAAAACAAACTACCACAACCCGGCCCAGTCTTTAATCTCTAACTAGAATCGATAACGATGGTGTACCTGACTTTTCGCAGATGGCGTGCCTACGCCCAAATGTGAACGAAAAGTTCGCAGAATAAAAATTTGTTAATTGTATTATTCAACAGAACAATTCTATTTAAATCAAATCTTTGCCTTGAAGTTTTTTCAGCTATTCTATAGCTACCTTTCAACTTATTATCATAAGAATAAAAATTTGGAGAAATGAAGTTACTAAGCACTTGTGATGAAAATTTTGAAAAATGCTTTCGTAATTATTTATAAATCGGAATCTACTCATTGCATATTACTAATCTAATTTAACAATCCAAAAGGATCACATCGCTTAACTGTTGAGAATTCGAGTAACAAAAATAGTTTATATTTCATCCCGAGAAGAAATTCAAGTAGTTATTTAGGTGTTCGATACGAAGCTAATGATATACAAAGTGTCATCGGAGCAGATTAAATCTAAAACAACATCGCGATAAAGCTCCGTTTAAATACAAGCACGCGCCAAGCGTCGCGTCGCGTCGCCCGCAAAAAAGTGCACGAATGAACGTTAAAAGGCTTAAAACGTGTCTAATAACATTGTAAAATTTAAAAAGCCGCCTGTCGTCGGCTATAATGCACTTAATGCTGTCCTTTGATACACAGATTGCGTGCGAAGTCGCGCGCGAGCTGGAAAGTCCACGGCCGCTAAAAAGGCACTTTTTTAAGGTTCGCTTTCATTGCTTTTGGATAGGACTCGCTCGCTCGCTAAACAACACTCCATGGCTTATTTAAAACTATACACTTCTACATTAAAAAATACATTTATATTTTGAATTACAGACTTTATTTTTATTTTACGTTTTGCGGTTTACGACCTGATTTGCCGTGTTTTTAAATATTGCTATTATTAAAAAATATTATTTTATGATAAATCGATCTAAATGGTTATAAACATTTCAAGAATTTGAGGACTTTCGAACAGAGCAATCCTTATGATACTCTAGAAGCTTTATTCTCTCAATAAAGTATGTCATTGCATTTTGTTTCCTATTTAACGTGGTTTCTTTAGGCCTTTTTCTTTGTTCTGATGAACACTGGTTTTTAGTGACTTATTTCCTTATTTGTGTTGTAGAGGATACCATTCAAGATGCATACCTAATTACAGTTTAGTAGTAGTAGACTTAAAACAAAAAGTTTTCTTTTAGTATTATTTCTGTCCGACTGACAGAAGGGTAATGTTTTTCGCGGGTATGTATGTGACCTCTTGTAGCGTAAACGTTATTCGATTCGTATTCTTCGTCGGAGTGTCAAACATTATAGATATACATAAGTTTATAAAATTAACAATTCCATTTTATTTGTAATATTATTTCGGGTAACCAATTAAAGCGTTTATGTTTTCTATCACTGAATAAAACAAATTATAATCAATCAAAATCTATAAATGTGTGAATTGGCACACGTGTTTGATGTTGGAATAGAACAAGTAGCCAGGCAGCGTCGGCGTCTTCGATAACTGGGCGTAATACCAATAACAGGACGCCGACCTCCGCTGAATGTAACATGGCGTCAATCAGCACAAATTTAATTACATTGCAGCGTGCATTCGTAGCAATACCGCGCGACAACCGGCAGCGCTTGACGGCGCGGGGCGGGTCCGCAGCTCCGATTGGCGATAGATTGCCAAACACGCAAACTATTCGTCCGATATACGTTCATGAACTGCCATAAGCGAAACTTCATTAGTACCATTCTCTTAGCCAATTTAATCTACAAACGATGTAGACGCCTATATTGGAAACTGTCAATCGAACAGCACCCGTTATATCTGTGCAGGCTTGGTATGTGAACATCTCCAATGCCCAAATTGTCCTTTAAAGATATAGGAAAATGTTGCCACTAGTACGTATTCGATGAACACTCACGCACAAAGGCATCGGCAATAATAATTGGACTGAATAACAGTGTTGAATTTAGATTTCGGCCAGCGATAGCTTTGATGGGTTTTCATTTCAAAACACTTATGCGAATTTGTTGTACTGCATGTTGTATTGCAGTTTTCTAATGATCAAGGGGTTGAGTGGAAGGTCGAAACTTTTTGAATAAAGGAAAATTACATTGTAATTGTAATTTATTTATGAATTACATTGTAAATAAAAATCAAGAATAAGTTGAGGGTGTCGATCGCTAGCCTATGCCCGTCGGGACTTAATTATGGTTTTCTTCGTTATAAATCATTAGAGCTAAGTAGTTCCAGTTTTAATTAAGCATTGTACGGAGCTTTTTATTCCTATCGGAGCGATCGAGATGGTCGACGACATTGAGCAATCGTATCAGCGTAGTTTCTGCCGGATTGAGATTCCTTATGTTTTTATTATGTGCACGCACGGCCCATTGTTCAGGCGGCCGGGGCGAGGCGCGGCCGACTTTATGGTTTTAATAAAGTGATTAAATGTCACGGCGTAACGACGGAGCGTATGTGGTACGGGTTAATTTCGTCTCGCGGTCGTTTTTTGGTGCGCAATTCGGCTGAAAGCCGTGGCTCCGGCTGCGGCGGCCGCGTGCCGCGCTCTGCGATTCACTTGTGCCTACTTCAATAATGACTCGAGCCAGTTATTATTGCAATAATGAATTCAATCGTACTATAGCAGTCGAATGGACTGTTTGTTTTTTACACTTTCTTATGAACGCCTGTTTAGTGTACTCAATAAAAACTTTATTAAAACTCGGTCAAGGATTACGAATTACCTGCTAAAAAAGGCACAATGAGTGCATAAGAATTTACTCAACTATTCGATTTTTAAAGTCTCAACTTCAAAATAGAACATTAAATAAAAGAGCAAAGCTCCTACTACTAATTACTTTAGCGAGCAGTGTGTTTCATTTGCTCCCATCCTAGTTCTGTAGCGTCCATAACTTGGCATTAAAAATATTTTGTTAAAACTTAATCAATGAAAATTTACGTCCGACAGCGATCGCAAGGAGACTGCCACGCCGGTTCCCACAATGAAGTTAATTCATGCAAAACAACGCCACGGAAAACTTAATACTTTAAAAATTTATATTTTTTAAACCCTAAAAGGTTTTTTGTTGAGGTTAGACAGTTTCCAGACTATTCCTTTATGGTATTAAAAACCCAAAAGCAACATCGATTAATATTAGTTTAGCGACTTACCACGAAACTCGAACTTAGAGTGTAGTAGAGTAAGTCTTAGATAAGAGTTCGTGTCTGCCACCCACATCATTAAGCCCGCCACGTCAGACAGACACCTCCGAAGAATGTGCTCTTAATAAGTCATCAGCTAAGTAAAACTCCCGCGAGGTGTCGGGGGCGCGAGGGTGGCGACTTCGGCGCCGGAACTTCGGGGCTCGGCGGGACGCAGGGGGGGGGCTTGTACTAAAACGACGCAAAGTATAAAATCGACGATAGCGAAATGTAACCAGCCTCTGAGAGGCCACACGCATTCCTGACAAAACTTTTTCCTCTTTACACGGGTCACATAAGTACTCTTACCTTTATTAGTGATTATTGTAGCAGAATAATTAAAGAATTTAATTACCATTATACGAAGAAAAACGTAATATGTAATGAATGATCATTATCCAGTATATTTAATATTTAATGACGATGATACATAATTTAAAAAATATTTTTTTATGAAACTGTATTATTTTTTATATAATAATAATAATGGCACATAATCTATGATTTTAGTCGTAGTCACGTCGCGAGTGATACGACACCGCTTTCTCGTTGTGATAACGCATTGTTCCCGTTAGAGGGAATTATTTGTCCCCTCCTACCCAGTATTATATTCCTCAAGTGTCAGCTGCTACTCCCTTGCACTTAAAAACAAAACGCCACCACGCCTTTGCAGCGCACTTCTGTGCTTCAGTGTCGCACTTCTGTATAAAATATTTTCGACCCGAATATATGTGATATTTTCAACCCGAACGAAAAAATCTGTACACAATACAACGATCGTTATTTTTTTTTATGAAATCAATGAAAAAAAGAATTACGGAGAATTTAGCGACAGGAACACAACCAGCGAAAATTCAAAATAAAAAACACCAAACTCCAACGCACGAGTTTAGGAACGAACAAATAGATAAATCATTTGTATGCGCATTCAGTTATTCAAAATGTGTAGGGTTGGGTGCGAAAAAAACAAATGGATTTCGAGTATTTCTGTATCCAAATAATGACTAAGAGCATTAAAAAAAAGTATCGAATTTAGAAAATAAGGGCCGTTGAAACCAGCTGCCGTATTCCAGTGGCAATAATGCGCAAATTAACAAATCATTCAAAATTGCTGGTGGTATACAAATTTTTGTATCATTTCAAAAAGTTTTTATTACATTTTAAAATGTATTAATAAAAAAGTAAATCTGAAGTATTTTTGGATTTTTTTGTTCAGTTTAGTGAGCCATGGCCAGGTCTAAGTATTAATCTATCCATCAAGCATTTTATCTACCTTGTCTTTCTTTAATAATCTAAGAGTACGTTTTATCTGTAATCTGTAATAGTTAACTTACTGCGACTACATGGATGTTACTTTATCTATTCTCTTGCCTTGTTTTATCTTTAAAAACCTTTTAAAACAAAATAATTTTACTCTAAAAATTATCATCCATTTTCATAGAGTCATAATAATAATGCGCGCCCAAAGTAATATAAAATACTGAATTTACATTATTTACATTACATAATATTTACAGTCTAATGATAGGTAAAATAAAAAGATAGTAATAAAAACTAACGTTCTCTTAGTATTCATGTAAACGCAAACTAACCAATAATCCACATCCAATCACTTAAGGGTAACTTATTAGAAATATTATATGTGAAAAAAGCTATAAACCGTAAAATAAGGTTCATTTATTTAGAAAGGTGCTTTAGTTCAGCAAATGTAACGCAACGCAAGCCGCATTTCTATTTCAAACTATTGATAGAAACAAAAATAAAAGCGGTATCGAAAACCGCACTATTCACCGTAGCAGCGGCCGCGGTCGCAGGCGTAAGCTAGTTAAAATATGTAATACTTTAATGAGGACGCCTGAAAACTTGCATGGCATGCTGGTGGAAAGGAGCGATACTTGTAACTAAACTAATTGGTACCAGACCGAAAATTAATTGAAAGCTAAGTGATTCCAACGGAGCCCGCGAAGGTGGGTGAGGATTCTTTGATATCAATTGATTACCAATTCATAAACGAGGACTCAATTGAGTTGACATTAATTAGAAGGTCCCCCATTGAGCTTTAGGTTTTGAGTAGGAAAAATTGCGCCTAGGAAATACGGTTCGCATTTACAATGGGTTCCGTTTGTATGTATTGAAATTTTCCGACCCTGTCAAGGCGGGAGAAAGAATTTCTTTACCGCTTAATGGAAATGCCATTCATCTTCAAACCAGGTCGTTATGGACAACTCATGGTCAATACAATCCTGAGTTATAAAACGTAAGTTACGGTGCCTTGTGTACCTTGTCTTTTCTTTTTTTGAGAACTGTTAGAGGAACAAAGGGATTGATTTACGTACGTCACCAAAACAAAAAGCAATGTTTGGAATTGGATTGCAGGAATAGAGTTTTATGTTAACAATCACCAGTCAGAAATGTTGCAATTAGTCTGGCTCCTTCACGCCTTACTTATTATTTTAATTGTGATCACTTAACTGATTTTGATTTTATTAATTATATATTTGTTCTTTTTCAGAAAAAAGTTGCGTTTCTCATTGTTTCTTTATCAATGTTACAGACAATTGGATAGGCATAATTTTAAGTATTAAATGAAAGTTAAAATAACAAGATAATAAGAAGATAAACAATAATAAGAAAAATAAAAACATCTTCCTGCGGCACAATCGAAGAGAATGAGAGTAAAATAAAAAAAAGTTTCTCAAATATAATATAAAAAAAAATATTTTTGTTCATTATCATGCGAAATTAATATTATTTTTCAGTATTAATATACATATGTTATTGTTAAATAAAAAGACACTTCTAGTACGTACTCTTTCAAATTTATATTTTGCCCGCGGAGCCCTAAAAATATATTTAATTAGGGTATCAACGTGGCTGGCTCAATGACCTCTCCTGCTGGCTCTCGGTGCTACGCCATCTATCGGCAAGCGGCGGAGGAAAGCTGTTGATTATTAAAGAGACGCACTTTGTTTACGATTGAGTCAATAAGGATAAATTGACCCGCGCGCCGGTTTGTCTTGCTTATTTATTTACATTGACAACTAGTCGATTTTAATTGAACACTTGACTCTCGGATAATGTGCGAATATTGAAAGTAATTTTAGAACGGCCCCTGCCACTTGTTAGTTTGTGCTCGTTGACATGTCTTCCCGGTTGTTGCACTTTGGTGTTGACTCGCTGCACCTTGCTCGAGTGTACTTCTGACACTACGGTATTATGGTATTTGTGCGCCACAATAAAGGCTTTTGGCTTATATTGATGGTTTGATTGATTTATTACGAATAAATATTTCTTATGATGATAGGATCTTACTTTTCAAACATTTAGTTTGAAAAGTAAGATACATAGTACAATTTTATCTAAAAACATGTGTTTTGTTTTGTTTTTTTTTTGTTTTGTTTACATAATATGTATTCAACAGTTGGACTGTACGTTAGTAATAAATAACTATATTTGTGTAAACTATTTCACATTGATGTGTATTAAAAAAAATCCCAAGTAATTTAAAAAAATACAGTTTAGAATCGTGGGTATCCAGTTAAGAAAAATCGAATCTGTCTCTAAAATGAACTGAAAACAAAAATCATTACAGCAACCATTGCTTAAATGAGAGTTCGCCAGCGGCAATTACTTATTATAAGGTTAACAGGATGCTTAAACGCTTTTTATAAGTGTACTTAAAAGCGAGAGGCGGGAAAGGAGGCTGATCGGTGACCAAGGCCTTAATTTAGTCAGTCTTGAACACAGACACAAAGTGGCTAGTCTTCCAGTGTTTTACAGGTTGCATTTTGGGGAGTATGCGCAGGAATTGCACAAATTAATGCCCCCCATCTCCATTTTACCATCGAACGTTTAGACATTCGGCTGATCTCCATCCTTTTATTAGAAATACTGTGAATTCGAACGAAGCAATTCGAATCTTTGTTCATCGTGCGTAGAGCAAAGGATTGGAACAAATTGCCTGCGTTAGTGTTTTTGTCCAATTTTAACGTTGGGTACCTTCAAGGGAAGAGTGAATAGGCTGTTACTAAACAAGTTTGTACCACTTATCGCCCAAATCACCAATTAACATCAGGCGGGATTGTAGCCAACCGCTAGTTTATTCTTCATAAAAAAAAAACAAGTATGCTGTGTCGTTCTGCGTATGGCTGCTTCTAGAAAATGTTGACCTATGTTGACAAATACAAATTGCGCATATAAATATAACATATTAACTAATGGATTTTATTAGGTTTATAATTTAAGCGAAAGTTTATGTTGTTAATGCATATTTGAATAAAAAACAGATGAGACAGTTGTTACAAATATACCTCATTTATAAAGAAATATTCTTTAGGTATTACGTAATGGATAGATATTATATTTCATTTATGGCTATGTTGAGAAAATAAACAACTTGTTAACTATTATCAAAAACAATTTGCTTATTGTGAAAACAAATTTAAATCTTCTTGTTGGTTTAATCATAATGATAGCATAGCTTGTACTTTCAAACTTGTGCGTACGAAATGTGGTCACATTGTAAAATGTAGCACGTGAAATTAACGGACAACATTTCAACGACGAGGTTAAATGAAACGTACTAGTAAAGTTTAAAAGTAATAATGATTTTTTACTTAGATTTATGTACATATTTGCAGGCTCCAAATGAACTTGTCACATCTAGCGTGTGGAACTATATAAAAATATGTTTAGATATATCATTAGTTGTTTAAATTATTTACATTTGTTAAGGATACGTACTTTTTTAATTGGTCACGTACGCGTATCGATTTTGTAACGCGCCCTATGCCGGTGCTTTCGCCCTGGACGGCCATAAAAAAAAATCAAAAGCATTATATTTTTGGGCGTTCGGCACCGAAACGATTGTCGCTCCCTCTCGCTTCACTTTCTTCGTCCTTTTCTTTTTAATTCGGCGTATTTTTATTTGCTATGATAAATTGTAACTGCGATGGGCGGCTAGGGGGGCTCTCGGGGCCCTCGGTTCGCTTTTGTTTCGGTAATTTTTTATGTCTGGTGTTTGGCTTAATTGCGTGGTGCTTTGCGGAAGCTTATTGTGGCGATGTGGGTCAGAGTAGGGGGCCTGGGTGAGCGGCGGTCCGAGTGACCCGCTTACCTTGCCTTGGGCCGACCCCTGATTCATCATAGAGAGTTAGATCCACTTAATTGCTGACTCACATCAGAGATTCTCCAAGAACACTCGGTCATTTTGTTTGTTTGATGTCATAAGAAAAACATTTATTTGTGTATTAATCCAAGTTTTCGTTACAATATCTCTTCAACTATTTCAAAAGTAAAACTCAAAAATTTCTTTTCAACTCATTCAGTTTTGTTTCATTGAATTTTACTTTCAATTTTTCATATAATAGTACCAATATATTATATATAATTGTTATGATTTTGTCGACGACGATGAATATGTTTTATATTCACTTTTTACCAAATGTCAACAAAACATACAATATTTATATTTCATTTCTCAAGTATCAAGATAGCTAAGGAATTCTCTGTAATGTATATGCCTAGTCTTTCGTAGGTTTCATATCGTTGAACCATTTAAATTCCCTATTCAAACATTCAAAGTCCCGCATAGAAATAAAAGTATCAACATCAATTTGTTGCGATCAATCCACCGCAACGAGCAACAAGCGCCGCGGCACAAACAAAATCAAACATTTCAATTTGGAAGGCCGTGTTCGACGATCGGTTCAATTTCAACTCGCGCCGAGTCGATTCACACGCGGAAGAACGGACTCACAATGTCGCACATTATGTTGCGTTTCTACTAAAAAGTAAACATTATATTACGTACGGGATATAGCGATCCGGTTTCAAAACTATTAATGGGTGGTGTAGTGAATGGGACATTCGAGCGTCTCGTGTGGCGACACGACTCCGCCACGCCATGTTGTATCGTCTGCACATATGTTATTATGTTGTAATGAGAATCGGATGCTATCGCTGTCCGATTAATGTTGTAGTGTTCCATTACAATTTTTAGCATCGATTACATTCAACTGCAAACATTATAACTCGTTGTACAATTTTTCTTCAGTTAAAAAAAAATTAAGTTAATTTTTTTATAACGTAAAAATCGAACTTTAATACGACTTAACCATAATTTTTTCTCTGATCGCAAAAATAATCTCACACTTCTTTTGATGCAACAAATTTCAACAGAGATACCAATTGCTTTCTAATTTTTACTTAGATTTTTACGTAAATGTTATTTTTAACATCTTTACAATGTATTTTTATCACTATCTCTATCGTAATGCTATATTTAAAATGTCTGTGGAATTACCTGCATGAGTTAAACATATTAAGAATGTCACTGAGTGGTAAAATATCTAACAGTGATTAATTAAGTTTAAGCTAGGAAATCTCAAATAAGAGGGAATTAGAGGAGAGGGAGAAAAATACGAAAGATATGAATTGGTGATATAATGAAAGTAGCTGAAGAAACTGGGACCAGTTTGACCCAAAGTAGAGAAATCTGTAAACGTTTGGAGGCCATTGTCACAGGACACAAAAAAGCAAATGGAAAATAATAAACCTTACTGCTTTTGTGCATAGGTTGTTTCCGAAATGGTTGTAAATAAGAATAATAAATCCAGTTTTAAAAACGAAAATGAAGTTGTTAAACATTAACATAAAAGGGATCCAGAAATGCACTAAACTACTATTATAATGCGTTACGGTGACATATTATTATCACGAACTCACAGAACATTGGCGAGAAGTAAAAGTTTACTTCCATATTTCTCTTGGTGATTTAAATATATCAGTAATGTTTTCCATCAGCAGTCTACTAATAATTTATTAGTTACGTAATATCTCCGGACGTCTATAGACTTTGTGAAAGGAATTGATATCTGTACACTGGATTGATTTACAATTGCATATTGACTATACAGGGTTAAATATTTTTACCTCATCCGGGGAAAAGTAGTTGAGATAATCAATTATACTCAAAGGAAACATCCTTTATTTTTTAAAGAGAAAAAAAAACTACTACATTCAAATATTTTTAAAAATACATTTTCCAATCGCAATAATGAAATTAGTTCAAATAACATCCTGTACTTTTATGGCATCCATCGATAATGTCAATATTAATGAAACACAGTTTTGTACCCAACAAAATAGAGGTTGTTTCGATCAACGGAGTTTACTAGTTTTTGTTCTTTCCATTACATTTCATGCCTTTCCTTTCACATAATACATATGACGATATTCTTTTCCTTATCATTGACACTAGCGGTTGATGCCACATACAATATGTTACGTCAAGAAATTCGTGTGTAGAAGTTGCTTAATCTGAATTTTGAAATACTTCCGCAAATTTTTTTTTTTTGCTTATGGATAAATCGCAGTCGCAAAACCTACAAAACCACAAATTTAGAACAAGCCACGAAGAGTTAAACGTGACAAAAATTAAAAACATGAAGCCGAAATTGTCTATTGGCTCTTGTATTATGTATTCGGGACTCGAAACTGTTACCCGAGCGGCTATAATTGCAGTTCGCCGTAACAAGCCGATTGCATTTCTGCCAATGCATTTCAACGCGCTCCCTCGACACATAATAAAAGTAGTTTCCTTTAACATTTTAACCTTCCAACGTTATACCATCTTAATAAATATCCAATTTGAAATCAACCCTTGTGTACATGCTTATTATTATCTTGTGGTAACCATCTATAGTATCGATATAGTCATCGATTTATATACCTCCAGATGTAGTGTTATATACAAATTCGAAGTGTAGCCGATTTTCGTAGTGTCAGTGTATGTAAATAAATAATAAAGCACTGTCTGACACTGACAGACATTATGAATTGCTAATTTTCAAAGATGTATATATATATATATATAATACTAGCTTTTACCACGGCTTCACTAGATGATTGGGATAAAGGGTACCTTATGTCCTTGAAAATGTGCAAAATTTCATTTCATGGATTGAGACGCTACAGCGTGAAAGCATAACAAAAAACAAACTACGAATCTCTCGTTCGCATTTATAATATTGAGTTATGATAAAGGCAGGAATTAATTCAAAAAGGAGACAAGGAACGAATTTATGTATTTTGTTTTACAAATAAAACGATGAAAATGATAATTCCTACAGCCTTTAAAATAAAACAATAAATGAATAAACAATGGACTTTCATTTGTGAATCTAGAACGATTTTTCAATTTACACATTTGCAAATCGATGGCTTTAAAAGCGTAACATCGAGGATTAAAAGGGCATCGTTTAATAAGCTTAAAAGCTGATACTTTTATGAAAAGAGGATAGAGTAATGATAAAGTACACAACAAACTGTGCATGGGCGAGCGAGGTGAGCGGCCTTTGTACTGGACGGATTAAGTTACCAAGTTAATCTCTGAGCCGCTATCAAAATGCTCAGCGCATCATTTTGGTGAAAACTTGTAACACGTTATACACCTTCTGAACTCTTTAGCCGGAACTAAAATATTTTCTAAGTCAACTATCTTCTGCCAAAATCCCTCGTTTTCTTTTAACAGTTTCAAATCTTTACACAAAAATAATGTATTTCTTTACAAGATGCAACTACTTTTTTCTTTTATGAAGAATATCAATACATGTCATTTTGAGATTTGTGAATCATTGTTTTGAGATTTGAAGGCGTCATTCCTGGTTAAGGTAACTTTACTCCTTATGTCTTAAAATATCGAGTTCAAATACAACAGCTGCATTGAATTTTGTTTCAAGTTAAGTTAGCAGTAGCCATAAAAGATACATGAAAAGAATTATAAGCGCATTTAAATTTTAATCAGAATTAAATGTTAATAAAACAAGGTTGTTAAATATTTTAAATCCGGAATGGAAAGGATTTAATTTAATATGGATGAGGAAAGAAGTATATTCTCACAGCGAATATAATAATGTATCGTATCTGTTTGGGAGCGGGAGCGGAAGCGAGAGCGGGCGCGGGCGAGCGCGCTCACGACGCACAGTAACCCCATTAAAACTGCTTCGGGGCCCCGTCGCGCACCTCCCTCTTCATGAAATATTAAAAATTCAATTGCGCTTCTCTTTATTTTAACTCCCTCACCTCCGCCGCGACACCCCGTGCCTTCCCGTATAATATAAAATGAAAAATGTATTTGAAAAATAACTCTCGTCTATTATTTATAATTCGTCGTATAGAACGCGCCGCCCGTTGATGTTCGAGTCGCGTGAATGCATGCGTTTGCGAGATGTCTCGTGTCAAACTGTCGTTTGTTCGACGCGAGGATACGACGCGTCGGTCGTCGACGGAAAAGATATCATTTTATATGTGTTATTTCCGAAACACTTACCATTAAAACACCTACTTCTAAATTTTAAATGTACAAATTGTCTCTGTGGTAAGTGCACTTCTTAATTTATTGTAAATAAATAAAAAATAGTTATGATTTCTAATTGTTAATAAGTTACTAATTTATAAGCCTTATAATATTTCTTAAAAAAACTACATATATTTTTCCATAGTAAATAAAAGTAAAGGAACATAACACCAAAGCTTAGCATTAGCGAGTTGTAAGGTAGAAAAATCTATTCTCACTTTCTACAGGCAACAAACGGAAAAAGATTTCCTAGAACAAAGACTTTGAAAAATCGGAAAAATATCTACAATTTCCTGTTCCGCTGAATCTTGCTTTAGCTTGAGTTAGCTTGTCACTAGCCTGTTTAGGCTGGTGACAAGCCAATATAGCAATTACTGTAACTGATTAGGTGCGTCTCTGTTCGATTCCCAGGATTAACAATAAATTTAGGGTATTTTCAAAAACTACAAAGGTTTGTTTTCGCATTGTGATTAATGACCATTCCATGTTTTATTTTAGATATAATAAACTAAATGGCAGATATACGGCCATTACTATCTCTGACTACAACTATAAAATTAAAAGGCGTGAGAGCTTTTTTCTACTGCATCTGCTATAAGATACACAGAAATACCTGATACTCTGCGAACCTCCTCAACCCGCCTTACGAAATGGACATTGTTAAGACGCAACGACTGAAAATTAAAGTATGCAAGTTTTACGACTGCCGGCGGGGCTACGCTCTTATTCACGCGTATCATACAATATACTACGCTTAAATAATTTATAACGGGGAGAACTTAAAGCAGACAGTTCTACTTCAGAGTAAGTCTAAGCGTTCTCTCATGTCTCATTGTCATGAACACAACGCAAAAGGGTGATGATAAGGCGGCTTTGCTGCAAACAATTAACAAGCTGTACAAAGAAATTGAATTAGAAACTCTTTTATTTTTATCCTTGTATTTAATACTTCATACATTTATTATTATTTATTATTACTTACTAGCTCTTGCTTCTTCGTCGTTATTAAATAATTTTTCTGATTAATATGTATTAAATAGCCAAAATGTTGACATAGTTTTAGCACTATCGTATTTATCTCTATAAATAAAAGCCAATGTTTGTGTGTTGTAGGGTGTTCTGAGAAGGACTGCAAGGGTTTCTGGGCAAAAAAATCTACATCTATGATAAGTAAAAAATTGTTTTTCGAGTTTAAAAAATAAAACTTTTTGTATTATACTTTGACCTTTTATTACTTAAATAAATTCAATCCTCATTTCATAGGCAATCGGGATCTCTTAACCTTTCGTTTTTTTTTTGTAGTAGCTCATATCGTTATGTTTTATTTTTATGGCAATAGTTTTTTTTTCTTTCTTTCATATGTATATATTGAACATTGATATTAAAAAACAAATCTAAACTATCACACCTTTGTTTTCGACGTCATATTGCAGGAAGTATTGGATACGTTTTGTTAGGCAATGTTAAGCAAGTACTGATTTATAATGGTAAGTCCCTCCTCACTTCCCCACTATCTCCCAGACTACACACATCCCCTCTCCCACCCACATTCCCCGAGCCCA